>APFE031416133.1:119805-144917 GCA_000404065.3 Pinus taeda | reverse complement strand
GCATATACAGAAGATATGCCCATATACGGAAATTGCGCATATACGGAATATATACACATATGTTACGTATATCTCTAACTTTCTTATATGTGCATATATTCCCTATATGCATGTCGTTTATCTATCCGCATCATATATGCACAAATTCCATATATAGAAATTGTTTGTATACTGAAATTGTGCATATACGGAAGATATGCGCATATACGGAAATTGTACATATACAGAAGATATGCGCATATCTTCCATATATCCCTAACCTTCCTATATGTGCATATCTACCATATATGCACTTTGTTCATGTATCTGCATCGTATATGCACAAATTCTATATACAGAAATTCCGCATATACGGAAATTGTGCATATACAGAAGATATTCACATATCTTACGTATATGCACAATTTCCGTATATGCGCAATTTCTGTATATGGAATTTGTGCATATACGATGCAGATAGATGAACGATGTGCATATACAGAAGATATGCACATATAGGAAAGTTAGGTATATAGGGAAGATATGCGTATATCTTCCGTATATGCACAAATTTTGTTTATGCGCAATTTCTGTATATGGAATTTGTATATATCTTTGTTCATGTATCTGCATATACATAAATTTCTTATATACGGAAATTGTGCATATGAATTCTAATAACATAAAATAAAGAATGACAAAAATATAAAATAAATACACAGATATTTCCCCTGGATCCCAAAACTATGACTACTAGATTGATTTTTCATTATGTTCCTTTCAATGTTACAATACATATACATGTCGAAGCATTCATAGACCCCAATCCATTAACCCTGGATTACAACATAAGAGAAGTTCTCTTGACCAGATCTACAAGATACCATGGGAAGAAAACCATCATGCCCAAAACCATGTACAAAACCCATGCACAAAACCTTAGGTAGGTTTACCCACCTAATATAGGGTCCAAAAAAATTTCTCAGAGCATTGCATTGAACTTCATGCAGGAGGGCTACCACCCTCTACTATACCTGGCACAACAAACAGGGGGATCTATCACCCCACCACGCGTGCGATTAATCATGAAAATAATATAACACACACCCAACAACACCAATCATCCCAAAAATAATGATGGAGGAAGACAAGAAATCTAATTCCTAGACTTGCATCCATCATATACATGAAGGAAACAGGAGTGCTGAGAAGAAACAAGTAATGGCTTCATACATACATCCAAAACCATACTGAAGAGGACATCAATTTGATGTTATTTTCACTTTTTTTTTGTCGACTTGAGTATACATATATACTATGCCAATAGTCTCATTTTTTGTTATATATATTTTTAAAACATAAACATACGGGAGGAACATGGATAATTTTGTCCATAACTTTTGATGAGACATTTTTTTATGTTATATTTTATGTTGTTGACATATCCATGATGAGAAAACTGAATCTTGATATTATAATTGGTGATGGATGGGCAATTTTGATGTTTTAAAACATTTAATAAAAATATTATGGTACTAAAATAACATTAATATACTTAACTACGGGATTTACAAGGTAATGTGTAATGATTTTTTTATGGATATAAGCCTATTAGGGCCCACCTATTTATAAATAAATTAAAAATATAAAATTTACTTCAAATGATCCTCCTTTCCTTAAAAAAACAAAATAAAAGAAAAAAAATATTGATTAAATAATTCAAAAGAAGTTGAGGTAGTTACCTTATAATTACTTGGAAGAAAACACGAAAGAGTAAAAGGCCTTTGAAGGAAGGGGATTGGAAAAAGTAAATAGAGCAAAATTTTCTCATGGAGTGACAAAGGAGGAGTAATCCCAATATTTAATGCTTTCTCTTACAAGAGTTTCAGTTGTAACAATCTTATCAAAGGGGTCCAAGAAATACATTCTCATTATTATTTTTCTTATTTCATGAAACGTAGTTGTATTTGTATGGAAATATAACGTCTTTTACTGTAGTCCAAATTTTCATGTAAATTTGAAGAAACAAGTTGTACACCCTTATTTTTTAATTAATATGAATCTTTCTTGCCATTTTATGTTTAATATATATTTCTTCATATATTACGCATAATTATTTAGAATATTTGTGACACTTACTTTATTCTTATTGTATACTATGTTTCATATTTTTTAATACATGTGTAGTCCTTTGGCCAAAGGTGTATACTATTAAATCTTCCAATAAATGTTTTTATTTTACTATACATAATATTTCTTTCCTTTTTTCACTTTTAAAATTTTCTTTCTGTATAGAAATTTATTTTAAACTTTGTCTATCTTTCTTGTTGTAGATACTTTATTTTTGTAACATATACCGTAAATAGATAAGACTACAAGAAACCAAGCTTAGTTCTTGTTATCTCACCTAACCCTTTGAGATTTGAAAATGTTGTGGGCAAATTTTTTAAACTTTGTCCCTCAACAGTTTCTTGGCAAATCCATTCGAGACCAATTGACCTTTTTTATGTATCTTTAGGTCTTCTACATATTACCATAACTTTTGCTCATCAGCCTAGTCTTCATCATCAATTAAATTATTTGAGCATAACACATTCCTTGTTTTATTTCATTCTTGAAAAAAATAATATGATTTCCAAATTTGAATGTTCTTAGGTTATCATTTCTCATGAGATTAATTTAGAAGAATGAGGGGAAGCCCTTTATATGAGATATCATCATCCTACAGAATGATATTTTACATATATATGATGAGCCTCATTCTTGTAGGATAACCCATAGTCTAGGTCCCTAATATCAACCTTTGAATTAGATATGAAGATGTATTATCATCCTTAGTACAACTCAAGCTTGATTAAAATTATTTCAAGATCTTATTAGCTGATCTAGAATAACTTCTCGTTAGAGAATCATAGATATAACACAAGCTATTGTTTCTACTATGATAGTTTCTTCCACCCAATTTTCATCATCTACTCAAATTGGTATTCTTTATTCTTGTTTTAATCTTGTCAAGTCTACCACTAACCCTGCAATGGTTATAAGGAGGTATGATATTTTTTAATTTGAAGAAGATGCCAATGATGCCCATTAACATGTGTCTTCTCTGTTGAATATTCCCCCAAGTAATAAACCTTTACCAAATTCATTCATAAATATTTTATTTCATGATAATATGACAACGAATGAGCACTTTATTTCCTTCTCTAATTCTAGGTATAATATTGGGGAAAATGATAGTGACACCTATAGGCAATTGTTTGTTAACTCTTTCGAAGGTATAGCAACAACTAATTTCTTTGTGCTACCTCGAAAAGCCTTTTGTCCCTAGGCTAGGCTATTTTTTTGGGTGAATTCCACCTATGGTTAACCTCAAAGTTTTATGGACCTACATGGAGAATCCAACAATGTGAAATATTCAAAGGGTGAAAATATCATGTATTTTAATATTCATTTTATCAACATATATAATGAGATTTTTGAGGTTTTGAGACCACAAAATGAAGTGAATATGATGCACTACTATAGTTCATTACCTCCTCCTTATCACAATTGGTTGGAAGAGAAGAGTGTAATTCATTTTGGATTTTCTTTGAAAATCTATCTTGAGTATAAAGAATGAATAAATAGAATTGGTCTTCCCTTAGAAGACAAAAGAAAGCATGATATGTATTTATGTTGTACTTCAACATGGGTAAGAAATAATAAACTTCATCATATCTTTTGAAATGAAAATCATAACCCAACCACATGCCAAGAGTTCAACTTTGGCTTTCATGAGGAATATGCCTCAAACATTCTAACAAAATAAGATTCTCTCTCATCCATGGTGGAGTTTCTAGGACTATTACCATCATGGAAAAACATGTGAAATTAAAAAGAATGCATGAAAATGAATCTTTGGTAAGTGGTAAGAATTCACAATCACTACTTTGGACTTGGTAATAGATGATGATGTCATCATGGAAAAAACGAGTGAAAATAGAAGAAAGAATGCTAAGAATGAACCATCCAAATAATTGGATGGTAGAAAATATTCAAATATTATAAAATACCTTTCCAAAGTAAATTCCACCTCTCCTCGTTCCTTTTCTCATTCTAATGTTATAAAACTATGAGAGCCCCACCCAAAGTCCTCATATAAGTTGCATTGTAAATATTTTTCAATATTTGAAATAAAAAAAGGGACTGAATCAAGGGACATAGATTCTAGAGCTGGGGAGGAGGTCACTTGCTTGGGACGTTATGGTTTCTTATGCAAAGAAGAAAGTTGAAATGTAGGATAGCCATTAAAGGTTGGTTGGTGCATACATTTAAAAAATATCTATCAATACTAAATGAGCTACAAGAGGAAGTATGTAGGCCTATGTTGCTTAATAAGTAACCATAAGAAAAAGCACAGGAATTTTATGAAGGTAGTATGCACTATACGGGATCAAGGACACAACAGTAATTGTGGTTGAAGGAGACGCCAAGAAAAGCTAGAAACATAAGATTGAACAAGTCATTCAGAGGATAAGGGAGGAGGAGATACATAGAGGGACTAAGAGTGGTATCGAGCACAAGATTCAACGAGATATTCCACTAGGTAGCACTGAAGAGAAGAGAAGAGAAGGGGATTGGCTCTCGATCCCTAGAGGCTATGTGTTGAGTTTCTAGACTCTGGAGCCCTGTAAAAAGTTTGGGTCCCTAGAGGCTGTGTCTTGAGATAAGATCCCTAGATCCCTGTAATAGCTTAGTTCCCTAGAGGTTGTGGGTGTAGAGAGAGGTCTTTGGATCCCTCTAATAGCTTGGTCCCTAGAGGTTTTTGGTTGGGCTGAAATATTTGTAGCCCTATAACAACTTGAATCTCCTGGAGGTTGTGGGTTAAGATAACAAACTCTAGAGCCCTATAGCATATTGGGACAATATAATTCAGGGGCAATATCAAAGGAAGACTAGAATGTACTTTTGGTTACCACCCTGATGGAATAGTGGATCTGGACTCCCTAGAAGGGGATGAATCATTATGTGTGCACTCGGGGGTGAAGTTGAGTGCCTATAGACTCTGGGGGGTGTTGAACAAGGGAGTAGCTATCATTTGATAGGATTGAGGATGGAATACCTATGGATTTCCTGATTTAGTGGTAGTTGGTGTGCTAGTCCTAGAAGCAAGGAACCCCTTAGACTCTAGAATTTGGCTCAGGGGTGATGATTTGTAACATCCTTGGTAAAAAATCCATGTAATAAAAGTTAATAAAGGTAAAATAATTACCATGGTCACAAGACATGTATTCAAAGTTAATTGGGGCAAAACAACCTAGTGTGGGTCTTCATTTGATTTATTTTGGCTATGGAAAATTGCGAAGGAAATGGCTAAGGCTTTGGAAAGGCAAATCGTCATTTATCGGCATTTATTTATGAAAATATTGGAAATTAGGAGAAAATGAAGGTGAAAGGTCAGAAGTTGCATGTGAGGATGAAAGTGAAGGAAAATAATGGAAAATGAAGAAAATAGAGACCTCATTGATAAAAAGGCTTTTCAGGATCAGTTCATGGATTTTGTTAGATCAGGCTTTTGATCAGTTCAATTTTGGAGCTCTCATTCTATTCTCTCTCTCTCTCTCATACTCTTGGACACTTAGATTTTTTGTGGAGCACTCTTGGAGTAGTGTAGCATACCTAGGATTTGAAGCAAGAAGTCAAAGAAAGAGTTGTAAAGCACAAGAGGACATTGGGATGAGAAACTACAGTGGGTTTTTCTTGCAAGTACCAAAGTTGCATGTATGATTTCCTTACTATTTTTGGCGTGCATGGCATATGCATGTCATTTCTTGGTCATGACATTTCATTGGCATGGAGGATTGTTTGGATTAACAGTGGCTTTTCTTAGCCTTTCTATTTCCTAGATAGCCATGGTGTTGTGGGCATCTTTCCCTTTTCCTTTCTAGTTGGTTCTCATGTTCCTTTGGTTGTGGCTTAAGTGATTAGTTCCTAGCACCTTGGTTGGAAAAACACTCTAGAGCCCTTTAACAAATTAGGTTGAGTTATTATTCCTGGAGCCTTGGTTAGACAAACACTCTGGAGCCCTAGGTGGGTTGAGTTCCTAGTCCTAGAGCCTTGGTCGGACAAATGCTCTAGAGCCTAACAACAGTTGTGGGTTGAGTTACTAGTCTTGGAGCCTTGGTTGGAACAAACGCCCTCGAGCCCTGGACAACTTGTGAAGACCAATCTGGTGATGGTTAGTGATGTATGACTGTAAGATGGAGTCACTAGTTTAGGTTTGATGTGGTTTAGCCTTTGGAAGCCTTGGTTCTATTTTGATGGATTTTTTATGATAACCCACATGCCTGGAATATGGCACAAGGGGTGATTGGATGAAAACAAACTTGGTTCAACCAATCAATGGTCGGGTGGAACGTGTAAGTCCCAAAGCTGGTTGGCCTTTGCATTCATAAATAAGAGCTCTCTTTCTCCATGGTATTTTATGGGTAAATATACTTGTTTATATGTGGATTATATGGTTATTATATCCTTGATATTTCTATTGGTTATATGCTAGTTATGAATGAGTTTTATTATAGTAATAATGTATGGTTGTCATCATGTTTTGGTTAGTCACTAAATGTACAATTAATATATGGCTTAATAAATGGTAATTTCATTATTGTGATGAGGCATCAATGCTTATTAGTTATTCTTAGATAAGTATAAGACCCCTATGCTCATATATGTTGTTTAAACCTGTAGAATGCATATTTGTGACATGTTTGATGAAATGCGTGTCATGCCTAGTAGGGATCTGGTCAATCCTTGTTCAACTATTTACATTTGTATAATTTTTTTGAGATTACCTTCCATTTCTCGAAGTTTCATGGCATTCTAGGCAATGGCCTGTGTCGTATCCCTAAAAAAGTGGCACAAAATCTGGAGTCACTGCCATAGAACTACCTGGAAAATTCCCCAGTCACATGCATGCCTTCCTATGGGAGCAAATGGAGGTTCCAATTTGCATGCATGCCCACGTCAAGCGAGAGAATGAGGCTTTAACTTAGAAAAATGTTAGTTTGTCTTAGAGGCTAGTCACCTGGATGGGTTGGATGGCTCCTGGGGGTTCTGTTGCAAGTGTATAAGGTCACATTATCTGCATTCTATCGGTTCCACTTCCTTAACTGTTACGTCAGGATTTGAGTCATATCTGTTATACACACATTTTGGCACTGCAACCCCAATCACATATGTCCATAAACCAAGGGCTTCTAAGCCCCTAAAAGTGTTGTTTCATACCCTAAAGGAACACAATGAGCTGATTACATCCTTTCCCAAAAGTTCTCCCTAAACAACTGCTCATACATGGTCAAAATTGGACCATACAGATTGCTCCATGCTGAAGGTGTAATGCATCTCACCTGTTACACATAGAGGGTGTGATGCATACTGAAAAGCCCTTCTGTAGGGTGTGATGAGCGAGAGCAGACAAATAGTAGAGGTAGTTTGCTAGGTGGAAACCCAGAGAATCTTCTAGAAACTGCTCATTTGACACTTGCCTCTCTGAATTCGCCCAAGGATTAGTAAGAGATCATGAAATATCCAAGTGGAACAAAGAACTATTAGAGAAATGACACTAATCAAAATTTCAGAAGCTGACTCACCCACCTGCAAATATCTATATATGGATCCCTCATCCTAGAGATCCAAAGGGTTGGAATTTTGTATTTTGTAAGGAAGTGTTGTTGGTTTCTCTGTGAAACATCATAGTGTTGGGTGATCTAGCTTTTCATGAGGTGAAGAGGGCTTTCATGCTGGGAGGATGGCGCTGGGTCAAACCAATGGGTTGTAATCCTCTCTTCTACTACTTCTATCAATAAAGCTATTTGAGTTTTCCTCCATATTCTTGTATATTTTTTAATATTGTATTGATATATGCATTTGTATGGTTAATATATATATCTGATACTATATTGTTTATGGTTATATATCTCTATTCTTTCATGGTATTATGCTGCTTTGACTCTACATGCATTTATTTGAAGCGAGATAAGTGAGGAAGGAGTGGCAAAGCTCTATCAAAGGAGGGAGGAAACAAGTAAGGAGCCAAGTGAAAGATTGAGTTCGGTACTCTCTGCTTCTCTATCATCTATCTCTCATAAAGGAAAACATAAGTAACTTTAGCTTGTTTGTTTCTAAGATAACTACCCGTCTTAGTGGGACTAGCAGATCTGAATGGACACTAGTTTTCCTGATAACAATATCATAGTAACTATTTGTCACATGTTTATCCCGATTGGTTAGTTAATTGGGTAGATGTGGGATGAGGGTGTTACAAGGTTGTAAGTAAGTGTGGCTACAGTTGGGTGGAGAGTCCTTGTCCCAGACTCAGTTTCCCTATAAGTTCCAAAATAAGTATTTATGTATTATGTTTATCTTACAATGAATCATGTCACCTTGTTGTAGATAATGTTTCTGTATTCAAGGACTTCATTGTGTCTATTATGGTTGCATATGTGGTACATATTTCTCTCTATGTGTGTGTGTGTGTTTGTATAACAAATTTTATAATAGGTTCATGAAAATTCCTTGAAATTAGATATTCTACAATAATTTGGTATTGCTTTAATAGTTAATGTCTCCCAATCCAAGTTATATGAGACTTCTTAGCTATATGAAGGCATTCCCATCTTGCATCTAATTGACAATGTTCTAGATATTTATCCCACTTAGGAAAATGATACTCATCGTGACATTAACTATATAATGGATAGGTTGCAAGGGTAAATACATAGTTTTAATAAAAAGATAATTTTTACTTACAAAATAAAGAAAATGTTGTTGTTAAAATTAACCACCTCATTTTAACTTCCTTTAAAAGAAATCTCCTATTATGTAAAAAAATCATTTTTAAAATTAATAAAAATATTTAATTTTGCATTGTTTCTTTTTTTATTAAAATAATTCTACTATTACTTAAATATGAGCTTCATTCAAACACCAAATATTACATCAAACCATTTATAAAGATAAACATGTATAAATATTTATTTATAAATGCCTTTATCTTTATTAAGTGTGAGTTATAAAAACTCTTATAAATAATTTACTTTGCTAGCTTATAAATATTCTATTTCTAGGAATGTAAGCTATATATTTATTATCCATTCATATTATTTTATTTTTGAAAAAGAAAATTTAGTATAAATTAACATGTTTTCATAATAACACCAGAGAAAATGAATTTACTTTTTCCTTATATATAACATTAGAAGAAATAAAAGAAAAGAATTTCCTATTTTTTATATATATTGTAATCAATTAATCTAATCAAACAAAAAAAATTATTAAATGTGAGTTATAAAATTTCTTATAAATATTTTTCTTTATCAACCTATCAATATTTTATTTCTAACAATGTAATCTATAGATTTATTAACTATTGTATTATTTTATTTTTCTAAAAAAATTAGTATAAATTAACCATTTTTTCCATAATAATACAAGAGGAAATGAATATACCCTCTTCTTATATATAGCAGTAGAGGAAATGAATTTATTATTTTATTATGTATATTGAAATCAATTAATCTAATATAAATGAAATCTTTTATTACAGTTACAATTAAATATTATATGCTACAAAATTCACCCTCGTTAATTGAAGAGTAAGCCAAGAATTGAAAACGATAGAGGAAAGCCACGAAAATAGGTAGAGCCAACAAAAATTTGGATAGATTTTAGGATATAATTTTTTTATTTAATTAGTCAAAAATAAAGGTACACCTATGTAGCTTTAGATTTTCCACATAATTGCAATGAGGTGTCATGTTTATAGGAGCAATGATTTTAATATTTAAAAAATTAAACAACCATATGGCCCGTTGGAGCTCATAAGCACAACTAGCATTTACAAAAGATGAAAGCTATAAAAATTCAATACGTGAAAAGTTAAATAACCATATGGCATGATTCCATTTACAAAAGATGAAAGGTATATACCAATTTTCACAATTAAGGGAGAACATCACCTATGATATAGATGAAGGACCTGTGATATAGATGAAGGTGACCACCCCATTATAACATTTTTTCTCACTCCATGAACTATGATATAGATGAAGGTGACCATCCCCCTATAACATTCTTTTTCACTCCATCTAGTGGTGTATATTAGATCATGTACGAAGGAATGTTGTTTTTTTTTTTAAATGTAGGATAATCAGTAATTCGTGAGAGTTATCTTGAACAGACTGAGGATCAAATCTAATTGGCTGCCACTATAAACCTAGGCTATCTGCAACCGCTTGCAAGTCGCACAATAGCAAGAAACTTATGCCTCAACAAGAGCCGAGACGTCCGCTATGGGGTCGCCTACTCTTCTAGCCAAGACACAACATGTCATATATATACTCAACGAGATTTGAACCCCCATCTCGCGAGTTACACCCAGGAAACTTACCGTTGAACCTCAAAAAATGTTATAACATTCTTTCTCACTACATCAAGAGGTGTGTATTAGATCAAGTAACAAGGAATGTTTAGGTGGGGTGGTTGAAAAAAATGAAGTTATTTACTTGTTTCAACAATTATATATAATATGTTAGTTCATAATAATTATTTCTTATAATTATATATTT
This sequence comes from Pinus taeda, assembly GCA_000404065.3. Classification (NCBI taxonomy): domain Eukaryota; kingdom Viridiplantae; phylum Streptophyta; class Pinopsida; order Pinales; family Pinaceae; genus Pinus; species Pinus taeda. Next base: position 134,331 of record APFE031416133.1, on the reverse strand, counting down.
TTTTGTTATTTTTATTTAAAGGAGCATTACAATATAGTATGACAGGGATGTAGGGATGTTGCAGTGAATTTTAGATGATTAGAAACATTAGATGAAGTGAATCATAGTAAACATATTACATTAAAATAATAACAACATGTATTAGTAGCTATGATTTTTTTCTTATTTGTATTTAAAGGAACCTTACAATATGGTATGGTATAGATGTTGGAGTGAATTTTTAACTCATTAGAAACATTAGATCAAGAAAATCATAGTAAACATATTACATTAAAATAAATTTAAATAATAACAAGACATATTAGTAATTATTATATGTTTTGAAAAAACACATAATACCAATATCACATTAAAAAATATTGATATAATAAGAAAATATATTTACATTACCAAAAATTTAAATAATAATAAATTTCATATTTACATTTAGTCAACCATAGATATATGTAATTATACTTGATATGATTATTTTAATATAATTAAAAATAGGAATGACTCTATTTTATAAATATAAATATAGGTATATGCCTCTATTTTCTAATTATAAATATATTTAAAATACTAGTGGTTATAAATTAGATATCTATTTTACTTTCTAAATTAAAAAAATGATAAATTCATATTTCATGTTTAAATTCAATTAATAAACAAAGAAAAAGAAAACAATAATAATAATTTATGATGATGATCATAATCATCATGATTAACGTCCATTGAAACCAAACTTTGGTCTATCAAATCTAAAGAAACAAATTATTTAGTTTGATTTAAGATTTTATTCTTATGCTCAAAAAGCTTGGAGAGAATTCTCCCGGGCTCACTCTAATTTTGACAATGTAAAAGTCTAGGAAGGTCAATATTGCAACAAAGATTTTGAAACTGAGATCTAATGTGGTTGTACATGGCGCACTCTAAGAGGAAGTGATTTTCATCCTCGATCTTTGTATTCTCACAGAGATGGCATAACCTTTCCATCCATGGTGTTTTAGGAATTGCCCAACGACCCATGTCACTATGGAGCTTATGAGAGTTCGTTCTAATCTTGGCTATATTAATTTTCTTCTTTGAGCTAGTTAAAACAAAGAGATACTTTTGATCTTTTAGAGTAGGGTCGATGACCTCCTTATAATATCTTAATTTTCTTTTAATTGCTAAATCTTTCTCACGCCACATTTTTTCTTTGAACTTAAAAGTAACAATATTTTTAATGTTATTAATGTTTTGCAATGCAACATTCTCATCGATCTCCCAATGGTTTAACCATGCCCTCGTGTCTTTATACGAACCTTGTTTGAGCCTTAGGTGGTTTTGGCTGGAATTTAAAGCTAGCTTAGGAAGTCTATGGTCTCCTATGTTATTGAGTTTGTGCTTCTACAATATAAGCCTAGTCATAGCTAGGCTCTCGATAGGGGAAAGACCCACTTCTATAGGGAGAATAGGATAGGTTGTGTTGCTTTTAATTTTTAGGTTATACGTTATAAAACGCTTCTGGATTTGCTCAATCTACCTCTAGGATTTTCTAGAGATGTTACAACCCCAAACCTCACATCCATATAAGATAACTAGAGTGACTAAAGTTTCAAAGAGGAATTTCTTTCTATCCCACATTACGAGGTTTGCCATTTTACAATTATTTTCAAGACCAAAATAAGCTTTCCATCCCTCATTAATCCTTTTCTCAATGCTATAGTTCCAATTGAGCTTGTGATGAATATCAATTCCTAGGTACTTCTAGGAAGACACTTCCTCCAAGTTACTATTGTCATACAGAAAATTAGTGTAAGTGTCATTGGATTTGATAATCATAACTTTTGTTTTGTCAGTGTTTACACTCATACCCATGGTAGAGAATAAATCCTTAAGAAGTATAACTTATTTATCAAGATCAAATGGGCACCTTGCGAAAAGAACAATATCGTGAGCATAGAGAAGAAGGATCATGACTATCCCAGCTAAAATCGTGCTAGCACATCCTGCTTCCTCTAAACAACCTTTTAGCTTGTAGATGTAAATGCTAAATAGGGTAGGGGAGAGAGGCAACCTTGTTTAACTCCAATATTACGCTTAATATCTTTCAACCACCCCTCATTGCTCTTTAACTTGGCAATTAAATTCTTGTATAACCTTATAGCGGCAACACTCAACTCAAAAGGAACCTTTACCTCTTCTAATCAGTTCCAAAGGTTGTTTCTAGGAACCATATCAAAAGCCTTTCTAAAGTCCACAAAGCAACAAAAGGGATTGGACTTATCATTGCGGCATTCCTCCACAATGATCCTAAGCATAACGAGGTGGTTTGTTGTTGAGTGTTGCTTTCTAAAACCTACTTGGCCTTTAGCTCTCTTACCTTCACTTTCAAGCCATATGCTCAACTTCTTTTCCAAAATGATACCATATAACTTGCCTAGAAGAGTGCTAATCATAATTGTCTGATAATTAGAGGGGTTATTTGTATCCCCACTTTTAAAAATAGGGATAATGAGGCTTTGAGTCCATGGTTTAGGGAACCTTTGCCTGACCGCTTGATTGAAAAGCTTGTGAATGTGGGGGATGAGGACATGACCTCTAATTTTTAAGATTTTCGTGTGGTAACCTTCAACGTCCTTACCTTTCCCATTAGACAAGCGATTAACCCCAAAATCAATGTATTCTAATGATAAAACTTCTTTTGTTGTGAGCAGGGTTTCAAAGTTATCCATGACATTTGGAGATTCATAAAGCTTTTTAAGATAAGAATTCTAGTCATGCAAAGCAATTTTATTATTATCTTTAGTTTTCCTAGTTAGAATCTGCCTCCATAATTTCTTAAGAGCTACCTTAGAGAGGTGTAAGAGATTCTTGTCTTTTACAAATATACTACCTTTTTTTCCTTTTAATCAGGGCTTTGTATATTTTTATCTTGCCAATTTTAAGATATTCATCAGCAACTTCCTTAATTGCTCTCCTCGCACTTTTACAATCTTTGTCATAAAATGGGTTGGTTTTGCTATTTATTTTATTACTTGAAACTTCAATTGAGAACTTGTTAATAGAATATGAGAGGGTCGTAGTAAAATTATTATAGAGATCTTCTATGTTGTCTATACTAGATAAAGGAAGCAAATTGGTTTCTAATTAATCTAAAAATAAATCTTTTTTATTTCTATCAAAGATTAACTTCTTTTGGTTAAAAGGATTATCTTTTATGGGATCTCTCTTGATGACAAAATTGAGAGTTAAGTAAATGCCTATGATCAAAGTCAGGCTCGTGGTTGTTTAAGATGTCAAAATTTGTTATTTTGTTGTATAGAAGGAGATGGGACATAACATAGTCTACCATGCTGCTACCAAGCCCGCGGATGCAAGTCATCACGCTAGAATTGGGCCACTTCTTTAGACCATTACAAATTATGAGATCTTGAGGGCTACAGAGCTTGACTAGCTCCAACCCAAACAAATTCTCCCCAAAGTCTTCATAGCTCCTTTCATACCGGCTAGCCAAAAGAAGGTCTTTGTCTAACCAAAGAAGATTAGGGTTGGAATGATTGTTGATGTTTATTAAATCTCCAATTTAGAAATGATTTTTTTATTATTATAAAAAATAACTCCAACATTTTATTAAACAAAACTATTCCAAAAATTTATAAAGTATAATTAAATAACATTAGAAGAAATAAAAGAAATGAATTTCCTATTTTTTATATATATTGTAATCAATTAATCTAATCAAACAAAAAAAATTATTAAATGTGAGTTATAAAATTTCTTATAAATATTTTTCTTTATCAACCTATCAATATTTTATTTCTAACAATGTAATCTATAGATTTATTAACTATTGTATTATTTTATTTTTCTAAAAAAATTAGTATAAATTAACCATTTTTTCATAATATACAAGAGGAAATGAATATACCCTCTTCTTATATATAGCAGTAGAGGAAATGAATTTATTATTTTATTATGTATATTGAAATCAATTAATCTAATATAAATGAAATCTTTTATTACAGTTACAATTAAATATTATATGCTACAAAATTCACCCTCGTTAATTGAAGAGTAAGCCAAGAATTGAAAACGATAGAGGAAAGCCACGAAAATAGGTAGAGCCAACAAAAATTTGGATAGATTTTAGGATATAATTTTTTTATTTAATTAGTCAAAAATAAAGGTACACCTATGTAGCTTTAGATTTTCCACATAATTGCAATGAGGTGTCATGTTTATAGGAGCAATGATTTTAATATTTAAAAAATTAAACAACCATATGGCCCGTTGGAGCTCATAAGCACAACTAGCATTTACAAAAGATGAAAGCTATAAAAATTCAATACGTGAAAAATTAAATAACCATATGGCATGATTCCATTTACAAAAAATGAAAGGTACATACCAATTTTCACAATTAAGGGAGAACATCACCTATGATATAGATGAAGGACCTGTGATATAGATGAAGGTGACCACCTCATTATAACATTTTTTCTCACTCCATGAACTATGATATAGATGAAGGTAACCATCCCCCTATAACATTCTTTTTCACTTCATCTAGTGGTGTGTATTAGATATGTACGAAGGAATGTTGTTTTTTTTTTTTAAATGTAGGATAATTAGTAATTCGTGAGAGTTATCTTGAACAGACTGAGGATCAAATCTAATTGGCTGCCACTATAAACCTAGGCTATCTGCAACCGCTTGCAAGCCGCACAATAGCAAGAAACTTATGCCTCAACAAGAGCCGAGACGTCCGCTATAGGGTCGCCTACTCTTCTAGCCAAGACACAACATGTCATATATATACTCAACGAGATTTGAACCCCCATCTCACGGGTTACACCCAGGAAACTTACCGTTGAACCTCAAAAAATGTTATAACATTCTTTCTCACTACATCTAGAGGTGTGTATTAGATCATGTAACAAGGAATGTTTAGGTGGGGTGGTTGAAAAAAATGAAGTTATTTACTTGTTTCAACTATTATATATAATATGTTAGTTCATAATAATTATTTCTTATAATTATATATTTTTTTGTTATTTTTATTTAAAGGAGCATTACAATATAGTATGACAGGGATGTAGGGATGTTGCAGTGAATTTTAGATGATTAGAAACATTAGATGAAGAGAATCATAGTAAACATATTACATTAAAATAATAACAACATGTATTAGTAGCTATGATTTTTTTCTTATTTGTATTTAAAGGAACCTTACAATATAGTATGGTATAGATGCTGGAGTGAATTTTTAACTCATTAGAAACATTACATCAAGAAAATCATAGTAAACATATTACATTAAAATAAATTTAAATAATAACAAGACATATTAGTAATTGTTATATGTTTTGAAAAAACACATAATATCAATATCACATTAAAAATTTTTGATATAATAAGAAAATATATTTACATTACCAAAAATTTAAATAATAATAAATTTCATATTTACATTTAGTCAACCATAGATATATGTAATTATACTTGATATGATTATTTTAATATAATTAAAAATAGGAATGACTCTATTTTATAAATATAAATATAGGTATATGCCTCTATTTTCTAATTATAAATATATTTAAAATACTAGTGGTTATAAATTAGATATCTATTTTACTTTCTAAACTAAAAAAATGATAAATTCATATTTCATGTTTAAATTCAATTAATAAACAAAGAAAAAGAAAACAATAATAATAATTTATGATGATGATCATAATCATGATGATTAACGTCCACTGAAACCAAACTTTGGTCTATCAAATCTAAAGAAACGAATTATTTAGTTTGATTTAAGATTTTATTCTTATGCTCAAAAAGCTTGCAGAGAAGCCTCTGAGGCTCACTCTAATTTTGACAATGTAAAAGTCTAGGAAGGTCAATATTGCAACAAAGATTTTGAAACTGAGATCTAATGTGGTTGTACACGGCGCACTCTAAGAGGAAGTGATTTTCATCCTCGATCTTTGTATTCTCACAGAGATGGCATAACCTTTCCATCCATGGTGTTTTAGGAATTGCCCAACGACCCATGTCACTATGGAGCTTATGAGAGTTTGTTCTAATCTTGGCTATATTAATTTTCTTCTTTGAGCTAGTTAAAACAAAGAGATACTTTTGATCTTTTAGAGTAGGGTCGATGACCTCCTTATAATATCTTAATTTTCTTTTAATTGCTAAATCTTTCTCACGCCACATTTTTTCTTTGAACTTAAAAGTAACAATATTTTTAATGTTATTAATGTTTTGCAATGCAACATTCTCATCGATCTCCCAATGGTTTAACCATGCCCTCGTGTCTTTATACGAACCTTGTTTGAGCCTTAGGTGGTTTTGGCTGGAATTTAAAGCTAGCTTAGGAAGTCTATGGTCTCCTATGTTATTGAGTTTGTGCTTCTACAATATAAGCCTAGTCATAGCTAGGCTCTCGATAGGGGAAAGACCCACTTCTATAGGGAGAATAGGATAGGTTGTGTTGCTTTTAATTTTTAGGTTATACGTTATAAAACGCTTCTGGATTTGCTCAATCTACCTCTAGGATTTTCTAGAGATGTTACAACCCCAAACCTCACATCCATATAAGATAACTAGAGTGACTAAAGTTTCAAAGAGGAATTTCTTTCTATCCCACATTACGAGGTTTGCCATTTTACAATTATTTTCAAGACCAAAATAAGCTTTCCATCCCTCATTAATCCTTTTCTCAATGCTATAGTTCCAATTGAGCTTGTGATGAATATCAATTCCTAGGTACTTCTAGGAAGCCACTTCCTCCAAGTTACTATTATCGTACAGAAAATTAGTGTAAGTGTCCTTGGATTTGATAATCATAACTTTTGTTTTGTCAGTGTTTACACTCATACCCATGGTAGAGAATAAATCCTTAAGAAGTATAAGTTATTTATCAAGATAAAATGGGCACCTTGCGAAAAGAACAATATCATGAGCATAGAGAAGAAGGATCATGACTATCCCAACTAAAATCATGCTAGCACATCCTGCTTCCTCTAAACAACCTTTTAGCTTGTAGATGTAAATGCCAAATAGGGTAGGGGAGAGAGGCAACCTTGTTTAACTCCAATATTACGCTTAATATCTTTCAACCACCCCTCATTGCTCTTTAACTTGGCAATTAAATTCTTGTATAACCTTATAGCGGCAACTCTCAACTCAAAAGGAACCTTTACCTCTTCTAATCAGTTCCAAAGGTTGTTTCTAGGAACCATATCAAAAGCCTTTCTAAAGTCCACAAAGCAACAAAAGGGATTGGATTTATCATTGCGGCATTCCTCCACAATGATCCTAAGCATAACGAGGTGGTTTGTTGTTGAGTGTTGCTTTCTAAAACCTACTTGGCCTTTAGCTCGCTTACCTTCACTTTCAAGCCATATGCTCAACTTCTTTTCCAAAATGATACCATATAACTTGCCTAGAAGAGGGCTAATCAGAATTGTCTGATAATTAGAGGGGTTATTTGTATCCCCACTTTTAAAAATAGGGATAATGAGGCTTTGAGTCCATGGTTTAGGGAACCTTTGCCTGACCGCTTGATTGAAAAGCTTGTGAATGTGCGGGATGAGGACATGACCTCTAATTTTTAAGATTTCCGTGTGGTAACCTTCAACGTCCTTACCTTTCCCATTAGCCAAGCGATTAACCCCAAAATCAATGTATTCTAATGATAAAACTTCTTTTGTTGTGAGCAGGGTTTCAAAGTTATCCATGACATTTGGAGATTCATAAAGCTTTTTAAGATAAGAATTCTAGTCATGCAAAGCAATTTTATTATTATCTTTAGTTTTCCTAGTTAGAATCTGCCTCCATAATTTCTTAAGAGCTACCTTAGAGAGGTGTAAGAGATTCTTGTCTTTTACAAATATACTACCTTTTTTTCCTTTTAATCAAGGCTTTGTATATTTTTATCTTGCCAATTTTAAGATATTCATCAACAACTTCCTTAATTGCTCTCCTCGCACTTTTACAATCTTTGTCATAAAATGGGTTGGTTTTGCTATTTATTTTATTACTTGAAACTTCAATTGAGAACTTGTTAATAGAATATGAGAGGGTCGTAGTAAAATTATTATAGAGATCTTCTATGTTGTCTATACTAGATAAAGGAAGCAAATTGGTTTCTAATTAATCTAAAAATAAATCTTTTTTATTTCTATCAAAGATTAACTTCTTTTGGTTAAAAGGATTATCTTTTATGGGATCTCTCTTGATGACAAAATTGAGAGTTAAGTAAATGCCTATGATCAAAGTCAGGCTCGTGGTTGTTTAAGATGTCAAAATTTGTTATTTTGTTGTATAGAAGGAGATGGGACATAACATAGTCTACCATGATGCTACCAAGCCCATGGATGCAAGTCATCACGCTAGAATTGGGCCACTTCTTTAGACCATTACAAATTATGAGATCTTGAGGGCTACAGAGCTTGACTAGCTCCAACCCAAACAAATTCTCCCCAAAGTCTTCAGAGCTCCTTTCATACCGGCTAGCCAAAAGAAGGTCTTTGTCTAACCAAAGAAGATTAGGGTTGGAATGATTGTTGATGTTTATTAAATCTCCAATTTAGAAATGATTTTTTTATTATTATAAAAAATAACTCCAACATTTTATTAAACAAAACTATTCCAAAAATTTATAAAATATAATTAAATATTTCTTGGAAAATAGTTTAATATTCAAAATAAATTTATTTCGTTATTTTTGGTAAATCCTAAAACATATAATGAAAATTTATTATACTAACACATATTTTAAGATATATGGTATTAAAATATATTCTATGAAATTACAAACGTTCAGTACTCTCATTTAAATGAAAATGGTTAACCACATTTTATATTTTATACAAGGACCATAGTATGAAATGGGAAATGCTTTTCACTCACGAATAAGTGCAGCAAATACCACCAGTAGAACTAAGCTCACATCGACGTCCCGTGGACAGTTGAGTTCCATTGTAAATTCGTTACGCACCAAAGCCTATCACGCTCCGCTGGAAAACCCTTTCTCTCCAAAACGAATGAGATAAAATTATTTAACCCTTTTTTAAAAAATAAAATAGAATAGAATACTTAATACAAAAAAAATATAAATTTATTTTAATTAGATTCCAAACAATCACCTAATAAAAACAACATATATGTTCTTCGAATAAAATGAATATAAAAGTTTTTAGTTTTAATGAAATTTCTTCTCCATCTCCAGCGATATTGTAAAATATATTATATGAAAGTGCATAGGTTTATCTCAAAACACTCATGTAACTGAAAATGGGAACCACTTGTTATTTATTTAAATAGAAAGAAAATGCTCTGTTACAACATAACATTTGATGCTCCCTCATGGCATCTTGGGCGTTATGTTACTGCAGCAAATACCACCATTAGCTGCAAGTTCACATCGAGGTGTGTCTGCTGGACAGTCCGAATCATATTTGCAGTGCGCATTCGTATTACAATGGTAGTCTAACACACCCGTCGCTGTCACACCCTGACCGCCTGCAAAAATCATGAAATTAAATGTTATTACGCAGAAATTAGCATTTATACATTAAAGGACACACTTATAGTAAGTAAATCAAATGAAGAAGATGAATGTTACCATGGGCAGTGAAAATCAAGAAAATGACGGCAATGAAGGCCATTAACATTTTGACATTCATGGACACGCCCATGAGTTTCCCCATTTCTCTCCACACACACAATGCACACAGCAGACAACAGACAACAAAGGCAAAACAGTGTCTCCGGATTATAGTTTGGCTCGACTCCTCAATGAAAAGTGGCACTGCTTATTACATATTTATAGCATTCTTGCTAGGTTACTCAATGTAGTGTTGAAAAGATAGGTATCTGCAAAAAAATCCGCGAGGGTGCAGAAAACATATCGGGGAAACATAAGGAATAAAATTGGCAGAACGGTCTAAACTCGTGACCTTCTTCATCACTGCAAGCGAGTTCGAACTCGTGACCTTCTTCATCACTGCAAGCTTCGAGTCAAGCGAGTTCGAACTCGTGACCTTCTTCATCACTGCAAGCTTCGAGTTTGAACTTGGGACCTTCTGCTTCTTGACACTGGCACCTCCAACTCTCGGCCTCTCGTATGGCGGAACCAGTGCCGGAAGAGCGTTGGAAGACCATGATGCGAGGAGAGACCCCTGTACATGTTCGAAATCTCTGTGGTGTGTTAGTTTCACTTCGTTTCAGAAATTTCCTGGGCACCTTGGGCGCGGAAATAACATTTGAATTTTGAAATAATGGGCACCAAGATTGGGGGACTGCATTGAATGACTATAGAGGTTGCATTGAATAAGTATGGTGTACTATCATATGCACCGTCTGACAGGTGGGAAGGCAGCGGCCGGGAAAGGTATGGAGCATAGTTGCCAGAAAATCATGTGATCCCATGTAGCTGTCGCGTCAGTATTCTATACATACATGGATCTCGCTGTAAGGACGGAGCATTTATATTTTTATAAAAATAGAAATAGCGCTGGTCATAAAAACAAATATATATATGTGGTAAAAACATATATAATATATATAATATATAAATAGTTTTTTTTTAATATATATATAAAAAAACTGAAAAACTTGTCTTCGCATAAAGAAGAATATGCTCTGTACAAATAAGAAAAGATTCCAAGTTGTTACTCGATTCCGTCCGTAATTTAAGATAACAAGTATAGATAAAAACCTATTCCATCAAAGCTATGAAGAAGAGATAAAATAAAATTTTGATGTAATTTTGTAAATTTTGGAATTTTTTATTTAGTATATATATTTTTAAAATAAAAAATATCATAAGAAGATTTAGAATTTAAAATGTAAAAATTCTTTATTAAAGAATAATTATTAATAAATTAACGATTATTATTGTAATTAATATTTAAAATATTGTATTAATAATTATTAATTTAAATCAACAGATGATTTATTAACTATTAAGTAATTATTCATTAAAAAATAAAAAAAATTAAAAATTAATTATCAATAACAGATTATGAAATATATAATATTAATAAATTGGAGGTTAGGTCATTTTTCTATTTCCACGACTTTTTTTGGAAGATCCTGACCCCGACTCTTATCGTGGTCTTTTAAATAATGGGGGTGAGAGTTCGGTTGGCATAAATGTCTAACCAGTGAAGAAAATAACCCCGAGCTCAGTGAGGTCCGACACATAGTTGGGATTCATGTTTGTTAGTGGATATGGAAGGTTCCGACCTCCCTCACCTTATGGAGCCATATATGATCTGTTCATCTGAACTTAAATACAAACGTAACAAAATACAAATATGACTATAAATATAGAGATGCAGCAGAAATAACACTTTATTTTATTATCATTAAGGAATTGGAATATGCATAAAAACATAATGGAAATAAACTAATTCGGACGATGGTAGCATATTTCTAAGAAGAGATGTGGCGGTTACATGCCTATGAACTATGTTACAATGAAACTCGAAGGCCTATTTATTATTGAGAAATAATGGAAAACCCTAGACATCCAAAAACATAACCCTAAAAGATGAAGCGGCAAAACTATGGGCCGTGTTTGGGTAAATTGGTACATCAACTTCTCTAGATGGTAACTTTGGCATACGATATCCGTATGATGTGCATAATACCTCATTAGAAATATTTATTCGAGGGCTACAACTTCATGCTACAATCATAATTTATATACTCATGTTTGCCTGTTTTCCAAAAAAACATCGTTTAGGGCCTCAAAATGGATTCGGAGGTTCAGGAAACAAAAAAAATCCCAAAAATAATAAATTGTGCTACAATTAATGAAGTTGTAATATTGAAAGAAATAGTGGTGGTGGTCTAAGTGGAATAGTTGAGTGGCCATCAATATCCACCTCGATCAGTCCTCACCTCTTAGGAAGCAATGGTCTCCATTGCATTGATTGCCTCCACGAGATGGGGTAACTTTTGTTGAACTTGGTGCCTGGTGAGCCACTTGCCTTAGTGTAGGACTTGGCCAGCTTTGACAACCTGATATAGTTGGATCTTCTATTGGCAAGTATTCATGATCTATGTTTCCATGATCCGATCAGTTGTGGCATGTTCCATGCAATTTGGGTTTAACTATGTTGGTGTGAGTTCATCTGTAATGTCGAATGTGTTTAGTAATAGTTAAATGAATGGCCGAAGGCAGTCCACATTGAACACTCGGTGCAGGCTAAGGAACAGTGGAATACCGAGCTTGAAATAATTGTCCCCTACAACCTTGGTGATGGTTTATGGCCCATATCAAAGCGGTTGAAGCTTATGGTGCGACCCAATGAGGCACTCCTTCCATAAATGTAGCTAAACTTTGTTGGCCACCTGGAACTTGTGTGGCACCTGATGTTGATTAGCTCGTTTCTTGTAATTTGCATTGGATTTGTCCAATATTTCATGGACCTAATGGCGGGCGTGTTAGATGTACTCAATGAGGTTGTTAACCCTATCATCTTCGGATTGGACATGGGCCAAAGCTGGCTAACTAGCTGCAAATGGTATGGCAATATCAATATGTCATAATGGTTGGAATCCCAACCCCACCTGAAAGGGGTTGTGGCTAGTTGAGCTATGGAGATCTTTGTTTTAACTGTGCTAAAAATATGGGAGGATTTCATCCCATATGTGTGGATGCTTTGAGTTGTATGTGCCCAGAATGTGTATGACCATCATGTTGACGACCTTTGCTTGGTTTTTAGTTTGCGGATGGAAACTCATGGATTTAGTGAGCTTGGTATCCAACATCAGTCACAGACTTGAATAAAATGTACTTAGAAACATGTTCTCCTGATCTGAGATAATGGACTGTAGGATCCCAATGTGTACCCATACTCATTCAAATAAGAGCTTAGTAATGGCTTATACTGGGATACTCTTCTTGTAGTTTGCCATATTTTCCATCTTAGAGAATATATTGACAACCATGAAAATGCATTCGTTTCTATGCTTATTATAAGTGAGGCCCAACATGTAATCCATGGAGATGGATTCCCACGGTTTACTAGGAGTAGGCATAGGAGTATATAGGCCTTGCTTCTTGATGGCCAATTTGGAAATGGCGCAGGTAGTGCAGGACCCGATGTACTTCCCATCTTCCTCTCAAAGGTTCAACCAATAAAAACACTTATGTAGTATTGCCATTGTTTTCTCTACTCTGAAGTGTCTAATGATCCAACTATAGCGTGCCTTCAAAATCATTCTATCACACTCGCTTGAAGGAACACAGAGGTCTCCAAGGTGACATAATAGTGCATCCTCGAGGCGAAATTTTTGAACTTTCTTACCTTCCAGGAGTGTCTAGCATGTGTTTCTGAATTATAGATCACTCTTATACATATTCAGCCACCCAGAAGTCTCATACCCACAAGAGTCGAGCACAATGATCAACGCCATGACCGACAATTAGTTGAGGAAGTCTGCAACATTATTGGTGCTACACTTCTTGTACTCATTATTCAAATGGAACCGTTGCAGGTATGTGCACCATTTTTTATGGCAATGGTTCTACAACTTCTCTTGTGTTTGTATGAATTGCAGGGGTCGGCGGTTTGTGTGGATGATCGTTTCCTTCCCCAAAATGTAATGCTTCTATTGTCAGTGAGCCTGCACAATAGAATACATATCTTTCTCATAGGTGGGATATTTTCAGACTCTGCCTAAAAGTGTCTCACTTTTATATGGGACTGAATGCCCTTGCTGAGTAACAACTACACAAATAACATAGTTGAAGTCATTTATTTCAATCTCAAACGGTTGTTGCAAGTCTAGTAATCTGAGCACTAGTGTAGAGCATAGGTGATGCTTCAACTCAGAAAATGCCTTATGTTTGGATTCAGACGAAAATAATTTTTCTTTCGCTCCACCCATGGTGACTTGACTCAAAGGCCAAGTGATATTAGAGAACCCCAACATGAACCTGTGGTAGAAATTATCAAGACTTAGAAAGTTGCGGGGCTCTGTTAGAGCGATTGGGGTCAACTAAGCATGAATGATGTGTATCTTGGTGGGGTAGACATGTACACCCCACCCATCAATCATGTGCCCGAGATATTGAACCTTGGTCATACAAAAAGTTCATTTCTCCAAACTGGCACACCGCTTATGTTGTCACAGAGTTTGGAGGACCTGTCGAATATGGCGGAGGTTCTCTTCCCAGCTCTAGTTGAAGATCAGGATGTCATCTAAATACACCACCATGAATGACTTTGTGAAAGGTCACAAGGTGTCGTCCATCAGCCTCGTGAAGTTTTCGGGGGCATTCTTCAACCCAAAAGGCATGACGAACCATTAAAAAAGGCCCTCGTTGGATTTGAAAGTAGTCTTCCACAGATAGAAGGGTTTGATTGGTACCTGGTGATACCGAGACTTCAAGTCAACCATGCTGAATTAGTTGGCCCCCTTGAGCTGGTCTGGAAGGTCATTAATCTGCGGGACTGGATACCTATTCTAAACAATGATCTTTTTCAGTGCTCGATAGTCAATACATAGTCTCCAGGTCTCATCCTTCTTCTA
>APFE031416133.1:100583-119795 GCA_000404065.3 Pinus taeda | reverse complement strand
TTTATGGGATCTCTCTTGATGACAAAATTGAGAGTTAAGTAAATGCCTATGATCAAAGTCAGGCTCGTGGTTGTTTAAGATGTCAAAATTTGTTATTTTGTTGTATAGAAGGAGATGGGACATAACATAGTCTACCATGATGCTACCAAGCCCATGGATGCAAGTCATCACGCTAGAATTGGGCCACTTCTTTAGACCATTACAAATTATGAGATCTTGAGGGCTACAGAGCTTGACTAGCTCCAACCCAAACAAATTCTCCCCAAAGTCTTCAGAGCTCCTTTCATACCGGCTAGCCAAAAGAAGGTCTTTGTCTAACCAAAGAAGATTAGGGTTGGAATGATTGTTGATGTTTATTAAATCTCCAATTTAGAAATGATTTTTTTATTATTATAAAAAATAACTCCAACATTTTATTAAACAAAACTATTCCAAAAATTTATAAAATATAATTAAATATTTCTTGGAAAATAGTTTAATATTCAAAATAAATTTATTTCGTTATTTTTGGTAAATCCTAAAACATATAATGAAAATTTATTATACTAACACATATTTTAAGATATATGGTATTAAAATATATTCTATGAAATTACAAACGTTCAGTACTCTCATTTAAATGAAAATGGTTAACCACATTTTATATTTTATACAAGGACCATAGTATGAAATGGGAAATGCTTTTCACTCACGAATAAGTGCAGCAAATACCACCAGTAGAACTAAGCTCACATCGACGTCCCGTGGACAGTTGAGTTCCATTGTAAATTCGTTACGCACCAAAGCCTATCACGCTCCGCTGGAAAACCCTTTCTCTCCAAAACGAATGAGATAAAATTATTTAACCCTTTTTTAAAAAATAAAATAGAATAGAATACTTAATACAAAAAAAATATAAATTTATTTTAATTAGATTCCAAACAATCACCTAATAAAAACAACATATATGTTCTTCGAATAAAATGAATATAAAAGTTTTTAGTTTTAATGAAATTTCTTCTCCATCTCCAGCGATATTGTAAAATATATTATATGAAAGTGCATAGGTTTATCTCAAAACACTCATGTAACTGAAAATGGGAACCACTTGTTATTTATTTAAATAGAAAGAAAATGCTCTGTTACAACATAACATTTGATGCTCCCTCATGGCATCTTGGGCGTTATGTTACTGCAGCAAATACCACCATTAGCTGCAAGTTCACATCGAGGTGTGTCTGCTGGACAGTCCGAATCATATTTGCAGTGCGCATTCGTATTACAATGGTAGTCTAACACACCCGTCGCTGTCACACCCTGACCGCCTGCAAAAATCATGAAATTAAATGTTATTACGCAGAAATTAGCATTTATACATTAAAGGACACACTTATAGTAAGTAAATCAAATGAAGAAGATGAATGTTACCATGGGCAGTGAAAATCAAGAAAATGACGGCAATGAAGGCCATTAACATTTTGACATTCATGGACACGCCCATGAGTTTCCCCATTTCTCTCCACACACACAATGCACACAGCAGACAACAGACAACAAAGGCAAAACAGTGTCTCCGGATTATAGTTTGGCTCGACTCCTCAATGAAAAGTGGCACTGCTTATTACATATTTATAGCATTCTTGCTAGGTTACTCAATGTAGTGTTGAAAAGATAGGTATCTGCAAAAAAATCCGCGAGGGTGCAGAAAACATATCGGGGAAACATAAGGAATAAAATTGGCAGAACGGTCTAAACTCGTGACCTTCTTCATCACTGCAAGCGAGTTCGAACTCGTGACCTTCTTCATCACTGCAAGCTTCGAGTCAAGCGAGTTCGAACTCGTGACCTTCTTCATCACTGCAAGCTTCGAGTTTGAACTTGGGACCTTCTGCTTCTTGACACTGGCACCTCCAACTCTCGGCCTCTCGTATGGCGGAACCAGTGCCGGAAGAGCGTTGGAAGACCATGATGCGAGGAGAGACCCCTGTACATGTTCGAAATCTCTGTGGTGTGTTAGTTTCACTTCGTTTCAGAAATTTCCTGGGCACCTTGGGCGCGGAAATAACATTTGAATTTTGAAATAATGGGCACCAAGATTGGGGGACTGCATTGAATGACTATAGAGGTTGCATTGAATAAGTATGGTGTACTATCATATGCACCGTCTGACAGGTGGGAAGGCAGCGGCCGGGAAAGGTATGGAGCATAGTTGCCAGAAAATCATGTGATCCCATGTAGCTGTCGCGTCAGTATTCTATACATACATGGATCTCGCTGTAAGGACGGAGCATTTATATTTTTATAAAAATAGAAATAGCGCTGGTCATAAAAACAAATATATATATGTGGTAAAAACATATATAAAAATATATATAGTATAAAAAAACTTGAAAAACTTGTCTTTCGCAAAGAGATATGCCTCGGTGTACATAAAGAAAAGAGTTCAAGGTTGTTACTCGAGTTTCCCTCCAAAGTAATAGGTTAAAACCTCAATTCCATTTCAAAGCTATGAGAGAGAATAAAAGTAAAATATTTTGATTGTAATTTGTATTGATGTTCGTTAATTCTGTTATATATATTTTTAAATAAAAACAATTATCATTATAGAGAGTTTAGATGTTTAAAAAATGTAAAAATAGTTCTTTATAAAAGAATAATTTATTAATAAATAGCGATTAGTTAATTAATTTAATAATTAAAAAAATATTATAGTAATTATAATTAGTTAATTTAATCAACAGATTGTTTATTTACTAATTTAGTAATTATTCATTTTAAAAAAATAAAAATACAGATATTGAATATTATATATTAAATTAAATTGGAGGTTAGGTCATTTTTCTATTTCCACGACTTTTTTTGGAAGATCCTGACCCCGACTCTTATCGTGGTCTTTTAAATAATGGGGGTGAGAGTTCGGTTGGCATAAATGTCTAACCAGTGAAGAAAATAACCCCGAGCTCAGTGAGGTCCGACACATAGTTGGGATTCATGTTTGTTAGTGGATATGGAAGGTTCCGACCTCCCTCACCTTATGGAGCCATATATGATCTGTTCATCTGAACTTAAATACAAACGTAACAAAATACAAATATGACTATAAATATAGAGATGCAGCAGAAATAACACTTTATTTTATTATCATTAAGGAATTGGAATATGCATAAAAACATAATGGAAATAAACTAATTCGGACGATGGTAGCATATTTCTAAGAAGAGATGTGGCGGTTACATGCCTATGAACTATGTTACAATGAAACTCGAAGGCCTATTTATTATTGAGAAATAATGGAAAACCCTAGACATCCAAAAACATAACCCTAAAAGATGAAGCGGCAAAACTATGGGCCGTGTTTGGGTAAATTGGTACATCAACTTCTCTAGATGGTAACTTTGGCATACGATATCCGTATGATGTGCATAATACCTCATTAGAAATATTTATTCGAGGGCTACAACTTCATGCTACAATCATAATTTATATACTCATGTTTGCCTGTTTTCCAAAAAAACATCGTTTAGGGCCTCAAAATGGATTCGGAGGTTCAG
Source organism: Pinus taeda (assembly GCA_000404065.3). Classification (NCBI taxonomy): domain Eukaryota; kingdom Viridiplantae; phylum Streptophyta; class Pinopsida; order Pinales; family Pinaceae; genus Pinus; species Pinus taeda. Next base: position 116,265 of record APFE031416133.1, on the reverse strand, counting down.
GAAACAAAAAAAATCCCAAAAATAATAAATTGTGCTACAATTAATGAAGTTGTAATATTGAAAGAAATAGTGGTGGTGGTCTAAGTGGAATAGTTGAGTGGCCATCAATATCCACCTCGATCAGTCCTCACCTCTTAGGAAGCAATGGTCTCCATTGCATTGATTGCCTCCACGAGATGGGGTAACTTTTGTTGAACTTGGTGCCTGGTGAGCCACTTGCCTTAGTGTAGGACTTGGCCAGCTTTGACAACCTGATATAGTTGGATCTTCTATTGGCAAGTATTCATGATCTATGTTTCCATGATCCGATCAGTTGTGGCATGTTCCATGCAATTTGGGTTTAACTATGTTGGTGTGAGTTCATCTGTAATGTCGAATGTGTTTAGTAATAGTTAAATGAATGGCCGAAGGCAGTCCACATTGAACACTCGGTGCAGGCTAAGGAACAGTGGAATACCGAGCTTGAAATAATTGTCCCCTACAACCTTGGTGATGGTTTATGGCCCATATCAAAGCGGTTGAAGCTTATGGTGCGACCCAATGAGGCACTCCTTCCATAAATGTAGCTAAACTTTGTTGGCCACCTGGAACTTGTGTGGCACCTGATGTTGATTAGCTCGTTTCTTGTAATTTGCATTGGATTTGTCCAATATTTCATGGACCTAATGGCGGGCGTGTTAGATGTACTCAATGAGGTTGTTAACCCTATCATCTTCGGATTGGACATGGGCCAAAGCTGGCTAACTAGCTGCAAATGGTATGGCAATATCAATATGTCATAATGGTTGGAATCCCAACCCCACCTGAAAGGGGTTGTGGCTAGTTGAGCTATGGAGATCTTTGTTTTAACTGTGCTAAAAATATGGGAGGATTTCATCCCATATGTGTGGATGCTTTGAGTTGTATGTGCCCAGAATGTGTATGACCATCATGTTGACGACCTTTGCTTGGTTTTTAGTTTGCGGATGGAAACTCATGGATTTAGTGAGCTTGGTATCCAACATCAGTCACAGACTTGAATAAAATGTACTTAGAAACATGTTCTCCTGATCTGAGATAATGGACTGTAGGATCCCAATGTGTACCCATACTCATTCAAATAAGAGCTTAGTAATGGCTTATACTGGGATACTCTTCTTGTAGTTTGCCATATTTTCCATCTTAGAGAATATATTGACAACCATGAAAATGCATTCGTTTCTATGCTTATTATAAGTGAGGCCCAACATGTAATCCATGGAGATGGATTCCCACGGTTTACTAGGAGTAGGCATAGGAGTATATAGGCCTTGCTTCTTGATGGCCAATTTGGAAATGGCGCAGGTAGTGCAGGACCCGATGTACTTCCCATCTTCCTCTCAAAGGTTCAACCAATAAAAACACTTATGTAGTATTGCCATTGTTTTCTCTACTCTGAAGTGTCTAATGATCCAACTATAGCGTGCCTTCAAAATCATTCTATCACACTCGCTTGAAGGAACACAGAGGTCTCCAAGGTGACATAATAGTGCATCCTCGAGGCGAAATTTTTGAACTTTCTTACCTTCCAGGAGTGTCTAGCATGTGTTTCTGAATTATAGATCACTCTTATACATATTCAGCCACCCAGAAGTCTCATACCCACAAGAGTCGAGCACAATGATCAACGCCATGACCGACAATTAGTTGAGGAAGTCTGCAACATTATTGGTGCTACACTTCTTGTACTCATTATTCAAATGGAACCGTTGCAGGTATGTGCACCATTTTTTATGGCAATGGTTCTACAACTTCTCTTGTGTTTGTATGAATTGCAGGGGTCGGCGGTTTGTGTGGATGATCGTTTCCTTCCCCAAAATGTAATGCTTCTATTGTCAGTGAGCCTGCACAATAGAATACATATCTTTCTCATAGGTGGGATATTTTCAGACTCTGCCTAAAAGTGTCTCACTTTTATATGGGACTGAATGCCCTTGCTGAGTAACAACTACACAAATAACATAGTTGAAGTCATTTATTTCAATCTCAAACGGTTGTTGCAAGTCTAGTAATCTGAGCACTAGTGTAGAGCATAGGTGATGCTTCAACTCAGAAAATGCCTTATGTTTGGATTCAGACGAAAATAATTTTTCTTTCGCTCCACCCATGGTGACTTGACTCAAAGGCCAAGTGATATTAGAGAACCCCAACATGAACCTGTGGTAGAAATTATCAAGACTTAGAAAGTTGCGGGGCTCTGTTAGAGCGATTGGGGTCAACTAAGCATGAATGATGTGTATCTTGGTGGGGTAGACATGTACACCCCACCCATCAATCATGTGCCCGAGATATTGAACCTTGGTCATACAAAAAGTTCATTTCTCCAAACTGGCACACCGCTTATGTTGTCACAGAGTTTGGAGGACCTGTCGAATATGGCGGAGGTTCTCTTCCCAGCTCTAGTTGAAGATCAGGATGTCATCTAAATACACCACCATGAATGACTTTGTGAAAGGTCACAAGGTGTCGTCCATCAGCCTCGTGAAGTTTTCGGGGGCATTCTTCAACCCAAAAGGCATGACGAACCATTAAAAAAGGCCCTCGTTGGATTTGAAAGTAGTCTTCCACAGATAGAAGGGTTTGATTGGTACCTGGTGATACCGAGACTTCAAGTCAACCATGCTGAATTAGTTGGCCCCCTTGAGCTGGTCTGGAAGGTCATTAATCTGCGGGACTGGATACCTATTCTAAACAATGATCTTTTTCAGTGCTCGATAGTCAATACATAGTCTCCAGGTCTCATCCTTCTTCTATACCAACATGATCAAGCTCCCATAGGGTGATGAACTTGGATTGATGTGTACTTTCTATAATAATTCCCTAATTTTCCTCTTGATTTCCTCGTTCTCTAGAACATAGAGTTGATAGATTGGCCCATTGGGCAACGACACACCTTGGGTCATATCAGTGGATTCCTTGAAATGACAATGTAGAGGTACCCCTGTGGGTGAGGTGAAGATGTCCTTCTATTCCTCCATGACCTTGTCCATCTATTATTGTGATGTGGAGGAGCCCTGTTTGGAGGTTGTGGCCAAAATATTATTCTTACCCTCAGGGTCAATCATAAGGAAAACAAATTTCCTAGTTTGAGAAATGATCTTACTGCATTTCTTCACAGTGATCAAAGAGTTGGTTGTAGGCAATGCTACCTCCAGTGCCTTGTACAACTTATTGCCCAAAGTAATAATAACAATGCAACCTAGACTCATACACAACATGTTTCTTCCACAAGTATGGTTGTCCTAATAATACATCACAAACTTCAACATGAGAAACATCACACAGTACCTCATATGTGAAGGGCTTGATGTTGTAGGGAGGGCGACACTTCTCACTAAGGTGGAGATCTTGCCATTGGTGATGCCACCCAATCATGTGTGCTTGTACGTTTTTTATGGTCAATAGGCCGAGCTACTTCATGACCTCTACTAAAATGAGGTTCTTTTGGATGCGGTTTTCGACAATGAACTGTGGCAGAGAAAACTTCACCCACATATGGGTGTGGAAGATGCGCTCCCCCTCCTTTGGATTTTCAGAATCCTTCTTGTGGATCTTATTTGTGGAAACAGTGATGCTAGGATCCATGTCAATAATATTATTTCCTTTTTCATTCCTCTTGTTGGGTTATGACTCAAATTCAGAACATGTATCTGATTTGAAAACCTTCAGCTTCGCCACTAATGACTGCTTGGCCCAACACTCACTTGTGTTGTGAGTAGGGCCCTTATGGAACTCACACCATTTCCCCATGTCCTTATTTGTCTTCATCGTGTTTCTCTTTACTTGTGGCTTCGATGGGTTTTCCTGGGTCTCTCTTCCTTGACTTTGTCCATTTTTTTGTAGCTTAGGGTGCATTTTTCATACTTTGGATACACAGATCCAAGTCTCACTTCTTTTGTTTAAATTTTGTCTTGACCTTGACAGTGTATCAATAGGAAGCACAGAGCTAGGAGATGTCTAGGAATTCCATCTTGTCCTAGATGTACTTCTATAGACATCCATGGAACTTGAGTACCATATGATGCTCATAATCCTTAATACTAAACTTTGAAAGAAGGGTATGAAAAATATTTGTGAATTCTGGCATATCTTGGTCCCTTCCCTACAGCAAAGTGGTCTAATTTATGTATTTATCTTTAGAGCTCTTGACAGGGTAATATTGCTCCTTAATGCCATCTTGGAAAGAATTCCAAGTGGGTGCAACTAAGAATAGTGAGTGTTCACTCTCATCACTCTTCTCATAGTAGGTTTCCCACCAGTCATTGACATGGGGTGTGACTTTGAGGAGTGAAAAAGTAATATTTTCATGGTTGGAAAAGTTGTGAACCAAGAAATATCCTTCTAGTAGATTTAACCATTTATCTAGGACATCCGCATCTAGCCGACCTTCAAATATGGGATGTCAAATTTAATTTGTACCTTAAATGGACTGGCGCTCCTAGAGTGGCCGTCAGAAGAAGGTGTGTTGCCTCTGGTTAGCCGTCGAAGTATATGGGAAAAGTTTTCCATCATCGTTCCTTTATCGCTCAAGTTCTTCTTCATGGAATATTTTGAAAGGATCTCCTTCTCCCTTGCCTTTCTTTTCTTATGCCATGGGAGGTTGTCGAATTTTGTGAGGCTGGTCTTTGTTAGATGAACTAATGTTTCTTGCGAACAATATGGTTCTCCCTAGATTTCAAACAAAACCTAGTAACAAGATTGAAAATAATTGCTACCTCTCCTTAGATTATGAATGATTGAAACAAGTATTATACAAGGATTAACTTACCGATTTAACAAAGTTCTTGTTAAATTTGTTTTAGTTCTTCCCACAACCAATTTTTCCTCAATTCCTTAGACACTTTCCAAATGCTTTCCACATATTCTCCATGATGCTCCAAAAGAGATCTGTATAGACAAAAACATTCAAAACGATCAAAGCATATCAAATACAAAATAAAAGATAAATGAAGTTCTTAAATCAACATACATCATAAGTTGAATCAATAATCAATTATAAACCATGTGAGTGATCAAGGAATCTCATAAATAACATCAAAATAGACATAATTAGGAAATAATAATTTCTTTGTATCGAATTCAAAGGAGAACAAGCTTACAACCCTGTTTCCTTGATGTCACAAGCCTCTTCCCATGATCTCCAACCTTCTCCTTGGATGAAAAGCCTTTTAGTGCTATTTATGTAGCATAAGCCTACCTATAGTGGTTGATTCCAACCTTGTAGCATGTGTTTGATTTATAGGCCAAGAGGAGGAGGGTTGAGATCCTCTGCCTATGGGATGAGATCCTCAAATGGTGGGATAGGGGATCTAGAAAGAGAGGGAATCAACTCCATTATGAGAGGGATCAAGCGCTACTAAGCAGCAACTCGAAGCTTTTAGTTGGGAAATGTTCACCCAACAAATATTCTAGAATTTACTTTTTACTTTTTACTTGCATTGAGTCATGTGCGCAGTCTTTGGTGTAAGTCAGAGTGCACTTGTGCACTTAATTTAATGGTCAATTCCACATATGTGCACAAATTGTCTAAGGAACTGTGTAGGTACTCAAGAATGCTTTTTTGGGCCCTGTGATCTAAAAAAATCATTTTCTTTGGGACTGTTTAGCTTTTAGCCTAACAAGGGAATTCTTTGGAACTCTTTGATGGACAACAAAAGATCCAGATTAGCGGTCATTTTACTAATGGTGAAAAAATGACATGTAATAGATTCCCCCATAAAGTTCAAAGTTATAAAATATGTTTGAGGACTGAAGCGCTTTACCATGTGAAGGTTTTTATTAGAGACCATGGTTGGAGACCTGATACAATCAATCAAATGTTACAATACGATATATAATCATCACTAAGGTAGGAATTCCCATACTCAAAGCATAAATATCTCAAATAATCAGTATGAAAATACATATGAAGATCCATGTCAACAAAATATACAGTATGGATGCAACCATCCATGGATCTATGTTTACAATCATAAATACTTAATGACTACATGCAACCTGGATGGATGAAACTAGATCGAGCGTTTTGATCTCCATCTCTCAATCCGTAGTATGAATCTAACCATGTGAGTGAATGCCTCATATTATAACATAGTAGGAGCCACCTGATTACCGATCAATAATGTGAACCATTAACAAGTGCAAGAGAAACCACCAAGAATGACAATGGTTCTCAAGGTAATTCAAGTAAAATCTATGAAGTGTGAAAAGATGTCTTGAATTCAAACACTCATAGAATCATTCGATTGAAGTTCAACGATGGGAACCTGTTTTCAAAGGCAAGAAACCTACCATTAAGACATGTAGGCTCCAAGCTACTGAAGAAGATTTATGGATCAACTTCCTAGATAGTGAGCTGAATTCAATAGGAAGTGACCCGTGACAGGAGAGCCTACGACACGAAACTCATGCTAAGTATTGAAGAAAAAATTTGAAGTGATCTAGGACTGACTCAGGGATGGGTGAAGAGATTTAAGTCTATACATTGCAAGTTAATTTTTACTAAGGTTAGAATTCTCTTGAACAATCGACAACACGACATTCTAACTTGGAAGAATTTGACTCATAAATAATACCCAAAACTAACCTATGGCTTTCAATGAGGTATGGCCAACTGGATTTCCCAACCCATATAGAAGGTTGATGGAATGACATGTTTCTGAGTGACATATTGCATTTTCTAATACAAAAAAAAACCTTTCCCAGTTTCCCTCCACCATTACTGGCAAGTACCTCTTTAATTTTGTGCAAGCTTAAGAAGTATAATATATTATTTGACAAGTCCTACACTATTTATGTTTGACAAGTCCAACGAAGGAGTAATGTGATGTCGTTTACACATTTATAGAGTTATAAAGACACAAAAAGGAAACCCATTCAGTTCTTTCAACGTAAAGTTTTCAATGAGCCCGAAGAAAGTGAACCTCAATGTTTTTCATTTTTGGGGAGTCAAGAGGAAAACATAAGTAAACTTTGAAATGTCATTTTTTGTAAATTTAGTCTCTGAAGCCTGGAAAGGGGTAAAATAATGTAGGAGAGAACTCTATTACCCATGATTAGTCAATGTATACCTTTTTCATAAATATTCTAGTTGAGTTTGTAAACGGATTAAATTTATACTAAATAGATGACTATTCATTTACTTTTACGAGTTAAAATAGTCAAATGCATGATTATCTTTCCATGTTTAGGGAGTTTGCAAAGGTCTTAAAGGTAACTCCAAGGTTTCTCCTTTTTGCAATTTTTAAGATCTCGAAAAGGTGATAAAATTTTACTCATATCTTCAACTTTCAATTTAATTAATAGGAAATAACAGATGGAAATATCTCGGAATTTTCTTGTACGTTTTATGAGCATGAAAATATAGCAGAAGAAGCTTGGGATTTTCGTGAGTTTAACAATTCTTGAACATAATAACCAAAATGGACTCAAAATAGTTTTCATTTTTATACCAACTTGAAATAGAGAGAAATTATGCTTGAGAGTGGTTTCATTTTTACACAAGATTGAAATAGAGAAAATTGTGCTTGAGATAGGTTTTAGTTCGCCCCAAGCATAACCTTCAGAGGTAAATGCCCCCCAAGGTTTGTTTGATCTACCTAAGTAGACTACTGGTTACTAATAGGCGGATGAAATGAAGGTTCATTCACAATATCAAGTGAAATAATCGACTTAATTAGGGGAGGATTTGTTTCAATTTTTAAGAAGGCTGACATAATAAAATAACCAGCTCATAGGGACTTGTTTAATTTTTTAACGAGGTTGACATAGTAAAAGAACTATCCTCATAAGAATCTGTTTCATTTTTTAATGAGGCTGACCTAGTAAAATAAACATCCTCCTAGGGACCCTATTTCATTTTTTAACGAGGCTAACATAGTAAAAGAACTATCCTGAGGAGCTTGTTCAGACACATGTAAAGGGACTTAACTCAATCATGGATTCCAAGAGTCTTCATCTGAAGGAAGAATGGTTATCTACAATGATAATATGTCAAAAGAATAAAAAAGGGGTAGTAAAATCGATTTAAAATTCCCCCATAGGGTACAACATTTTGGTTACCGAATCTAAGTGAAAATAAGTTGAGAAAATAGTGAGAGGGTCCCTTGCATCGGTAATAGGAAACATGGGACAGGTTGGCACATAATTAACCCATGGTGGGGTTGGTACCACTTCCATAAAAGGAACATTCAAGGATGTCAGATGCTTGGTAGTCGAATCAAGATCAAAAAATGAAAGTTGGTCAATAGTCACAATGTTTCCATTGTGAGGGAAGGACGTTAGTCGATAGAGTGTGGACATGGTCACTTTCATGCCATAGACATAGTTTCGCCCAAGGAGAAAATTGAAATCCAATGGCCTTTGGAATATCATAATATCAATACAGAGATTTTCTTCTTCTAAAATAGTAGGTAACTTAGGAAGGATCCCTAAAGGCTTAGTAATGGTTATGTCAAAAGCTAATAGATTTTGTGTAACTGATACAAGTTGAGGGGAACCCAAATCTTACCAAGCGGTTGAGGATAAAATAATAATAGAAGCACCTTCATCTACATTTGTGCAATGCAATTTCTTACCATACACATTCACAATGATTTGGAAATGGGTGGAAGAGGGAAGATCAGACTTTCTTAGTCTTCTCCAATCAAAGGAAATAACCTCAGTACTTGGAGGTAGTTTTGTAGAACGGGTGAAATTCCCCTATGCATAGAAGAATCTGAGGTAAAGAGAAGAATCTAATTGGTATTAATTTCACTCTCTAAATGGATAATGGTATCGACTCAACTTGGAATTGAGTCTACTACTTGATCAACAAATGGTTCATCAACCTGAGTGATATCCATTTCACTCTCTAATGGAAGAGTGGGATTGACTGTATTTGGAATTAGATCAATCACTTTTTCAACTAACGTTAGGTTGGGGGAAAGTTTACAATAACTAGTTGGAAGTTGTTTCTATGAAACAATAAGTTTTTCCAACAATTTGGAGGCTTCATCAATATCAGGGAAAATGTGACTATGATGAATCCCTTTGCATAACCTTCAAAGGAACCTAACTTTACCCATTTCGCAAGAATGTTATAATCATTGGTCAATGGCTCAGTAATAGGTTGATAAGATTTTTATGACCATACTACCAAGACCTTAGGAATACTACGACAATTAATAAGGAAGTTTTCAACCTTACAATGCTAGCAGGCATATTTGGGCTTAGGATGTCTTAACACTCCTCAACGTCGCAAGGATAAGAAAGGAGATCAGCAAAGGTAACCTCAAACCAACCTTTTGATTTTCCAGCTAGCCCTACTGAACCAAAGAGGCTCTCTCTATGGTCACAACCAAGGATTTAACTGGTGCAACAATGAATTTAGGCTAGTTATTTCACCTCAATTTGGAGTTTTTGATTTTAGGGATTTTGCTCGATGATGGTCTATGTCAAGGGGGCTAGGTCACGGTTTCCAAAAGATGATTTTGCAAAGATATAATGGGGCAAGGTAGGTAGGTTTAGTTAGCATTCTTGATTTTTCATTGTGTATAGGGTAAAAAGGGAAGGTTTCAAAATGAGAATGAGTTTCATGAATTCATTTATCAGAGGAAAATGTAACAAAAATATGAGAGTTTCATCAAAATAGAACATAAACATATGAATTATGTTTAATACTTATGAAACAGTCATAAGAAAGCATTAATATGGAAGTAGACAGGATAATACATTAATACTAATGATAACAAAAGAAAAAACACTGCTAAGGAACATACCACATGAATCCCACTATAATAGTTACAACTCTTGTATATTATTCCTGCAAATACTCACAACTACACTAGCTCCACAAAGCCTTGACTAAACAACATCCAACCATTCCCTTGAGTTTGATTTTGGTAGATATAGACCAAAACAACTATTTTCCCCTTTGAGGGGTCAAATCCCTCATGATAGGAATAGTTTACATGATTATCTCTAACCAAACCTAAACCTAGGGAACTTAAAAACAAACTCCCTAATCAAACCAACTGATTCATTTTGTCTTTACAAACATAAGTAAGCAGCAATCTACATGAAATTTACATTTTCCATCTCATTTACATTTAATTACATCACAGAGTTACACTAGAGGAGTAATTTGACCAACATCTTTCCCTTTGACTTGAGAAAATCCAAATTCTTGTCTTTCTAGGAAAAGTGCAGTGGATTCTGGGAGAAGTGCAATTCCATAAAGAAAAAGCATGGTGTCAACTTGGAGAACAGTTTTGAGTGACTTCCATTGTTCCAAATTATGATCTTAAGTCATCATTGGAAATCTTGGAATGTCTAGTTGTCCATAGAGTCCTTAAGCATGCAAAATGGCCTCTCCAAGGCAAAAATGGATTGTCCCAAGATCACTCTAAAAGTGTAGCGCCAAGTGGAAAACAGTGCCAGAAAGTGGTTTTTTGGCGTGTTTTTGTCATTTGTATTCCAACTAGAAGGATGAAATAGCTCACAAACTAGATGGCTGATACGTGCAGGTCACAAGCTATCTAGATATACAAACCTTTTATAATATGGAGGCCTCAGGGAAAAGTGCATCACGAGGGTGCTACGCTTTTGGCTGACTGAAATTTCTTGTTATAAAAGTCACAAAATTTCAAAACCTTTTAGAATTTTCTTCAAAAATAGTCTAGACTTCCCCCTTTGAGTTGGAAAATGATGAGTTAGGCAATGAGAGAGGCCTCAGCCAACAGGTCAATCTTATACTTCTTCTTTTACTTAATTAGGGTTTTCCTCAATTTCCTTTTCAAGTTTTTGACGGTAATTTGACTGATCAAGTGGTGAGTGTAGTAATGCCTTGCCATGTTCCTTTGTAGGTTGGTAGCCATATTTGACCTCGTGAGGAGAATCTCCAAATGATCATTGACCTTCTCAAGCCAATATTCCTTATCTTCTTCAAAATATGCTTTAAATGATTTGCCAATGTCTCACTAACCTAGTGGAGGAGATGACTCACTCCCTTTCCCTTCTTGTCTCTGTAAACCATTGGCATTTATCCTCCTAAACTTGACCTCAGACTCTGTGTCTTCAATCTTTTCCAGATCAATCACTACCTTTACTTTGTCATTCTCTTCCACCACATTAGTTTTAGGTTTGTTGAGCAAGAGATGTTTCACCTCTAGCTGCCTATTTTTATGTTGTAGGAATGCAATCATATAATTGGCCTTTTCCTAGTCATCCTTTAGCCCTCTAATTTTTTCCTCTTTCTCTTTGATGATTTTCTCATGTGACTTTTCCTCTTCATGCATTGCTAGATCTTCCATATAGGTGTCAAATTCTACCTACTCTTCCTCTTGTAAAGGTGCCTCATGGTGATGTGTTAGGTCCCCATAATACAAGTGATTCCCCCATTACTATTGTCATTGTATCTCTTATTTTTATTGTTGTGCCCCTATTGTCCCCATATTTCTATTATTCTACCTTTATATTATTATCATTAGGTCAGCTTTGGTTATATTTTGACCCCTTAGACTCCTATATATAGAAAGGAGGTTTTGTCATTTGAATCATCTAATAGTTGTTCATTTGTGTAATGTAAAGGAGGTTTCCCCCTCAAAGAGGCTTATTTCTAAGGCATTGATCTATCTTTTCTATGTTTTTGTGAGATGGTTCCATAACATTTGGTATCAGAGCTTTGGATTCTACGGTTTCACTACTCCAAATAGGTCATCATGGAATTTTTCACTATAACTTTTGTCCTACGACATTTTAGAAGATAAAAAAAAAACCCATTTGCGATGAAATCTCACTAAACCGTGGGCGCAAATTTCAGATATTGACTCGCTATATTTTCAAAGATAAAATATGAGGAAGTTAGGATTTTTGCAGACCCCTGAATTTTAGGTATTGACTCGCTATATTTAAGGAGATAAAATCTGAGGAAGTTAAGGTTTTTGTAGACCCCTGAATTACATTCCAAACAGGTGATCTCGGGAAAATCGTCATAACATTCACTTTGAGCATCAAATTGAAGTTGCCTAAGAGGTTGTAGAAGGAGGATGGACTATAGTTTTTTGGATATCATTTTCAGAACCTGAAGTTGAAATAGTGTCCCATGGCATGTCATACAAGTTTGCTCTACTGAACTAGTCTATACTCAGGTAATCGTAGGAGATTTGGCATAACTCTTCATTGAAGAATCCAATCTTGACTAGACTTACGGGGTAAGAAATACTACTCAGAGGGTTACCTTAGGAAGAAATTTCACACCTTGGAGATCCAAAATTATAGATATACATCAGATTCAATATCGATCTCCTACAAAGTGAAAAAAGGTGTGATTTTTTTTTTGCATAAGCTTGGTTTGAAAAATTAGTTTGAAGGAATTCAAAGGGCATAGTGAAGCATTATCATCAGTAATTGATGCCCCAAAGAAGAAAATGGAAACACCTAGTAAGCAACCTGAAATATCTAGCATGACTCATGAAGAAGAGGAAGGAATGCAACATGATATATCTAAATTACGAGATCAAGTGCAAAAAATTTCACTCGCACAAAAATTAACAGAAGCTAAGATGGGCGATTTAAAGAAAGGCGTAGAAGCTAAGATGTATGGCATGGAAGCTAAGATGTATGGTTTAAAGGAAGGCATAGAAGCTAAGATGGATGGTTTAAAGAAAGGCATAGAAGCTAAGATGAATGACATGGAAGCTAAGATGGATGGCATGGAAGCTATGATGGATGGCATGGAAGCTAAGATGGATGATTTAAGGAAAGGCATGGAAGATTTGAAGACATATTTGACAACGTTTCTACAAGAAATTCTTACTAATGGAGAAAGGGTAGTAAAGGAAACTCATAATGAGAACAAAATAAATGTTAAACATGATTTCATAGACTCTAACATTGGATCAAAGAACCACCATGTTCCAAAGATTGATATGAGGATGTTTGATGCCAAGGATCCTGGAACATGGATACAATACATGGAGCAATTTTTCGATCTCCGTAATGTGAAAAACACACAAAAGGTGTGCATTGCAACTTTATATTTGGAACCAAATCAATTTTTATGGTATCGATGGCTTTTCTCTCATAAACAAATTGTCACTTGGGCTATTTTTACAGATGAAATAATAGAACATTATGAGGATACAAAAATAAACACTTTTTTTAGCCAATTGATAAATCTCAAACAAAAGGGTCCAATAATGGACCACATTGAGGACTTCCAAAAATTGAATATCAGTGTAACAGATATTCCAGAGGAGCATAGGATTGATGTGTTCATAGGGACTTTAAAAGATAACATCCAACATGAGGTTCACCTTTGGGAACGAGATTCATTGGAGATGGCATTTAGGTTGGCAAGAAAAATGGAAAGAAAAATTACGGAAACAAGGAAGCCTACCACTCACAATCATAAAGATGGAAGTGTTGCTTCCCCTAGCCATTGACAACCTACAAGGTTGACACCACAACAATTGGAAGAAAAAAGAGAAAAAGGGCTTTGTTATAGTTGTGATAGAAAATACACTAAAGGTCATAACTGTGTCGAGAATAAATTATTTTACATAGATTGTGAAGAGGAGGAAGAAAATGAACAAGAAATGTCAAAATAAGAGGATATACACTAGGAAAAAACCCTAGAAAAAGAAAAATGAATCCGACCATATCTTGTAATTCATTGGATGGAATTACCACTCCTCAAACTATCAATATGGAAAGGCATATCAAGAAGAAAAAGGTAATAGTGTTGATTGATGTGGGAAGTATCTATAATTTTATTCATTGTAAGATAGCCAAGGAATTGAATTTCTTTCTATATCCAGTACCAAAGTGTCAAGTGATGGTTGTAAGTGGACAAACCATAAGTTACTTAGGAGAGTACCATAATATCAAGATATCAATGGGAGAATATGTATTGAATAGCCCAATGCTTTCCATTCCAATGGGTAGTGCTAATGTTGTATTAGGAGTCCAATGGCTAAAATCCTTGGGTACAATAGCTTTTAACAATAACTCTTCATCAAATTCTCTTTAGAAGGAAAGGAAGTTGAATTAAGGAGTATCACATGGAAACTAGGAAAGATAATTAGCTCTAACGGAATGACAAAGCTTCTAAAGAAAGAGCAATGAGGCATAATTGCACAATTATGTTCACTAGAGGTTCCCACATCAAAATCATCCATTTCTCTAGATATCCAAGAAGTCTTGGACAATCATTCCAAGGTATTTGAGACTCCCAAAGGCCTCCCACCTATTCGTGATCACGATCATGCTATTAATTTGATTCTAGGAAGTGTTCCTCCAACCCTTAGGTGTTACAGATATTCCTTTGTCCAAAAGAGTGAAATTGAAAATATGGTTACAAAAATGCTAGAGACTGGTATAATTCATCCTAGTCAAAGTTCTTTCTCCGCTCCAGTAGTATTGGTTCACATGAAGGATAGATCATGTCACATGTGTCCAGATTATAGGGAGATCAAAAAGATTACTATTAAAGATAAATTTCACATTCCTTTCATTGATAAATTATTCGATGAATTTCATGGATCAATTTACTTGACCAAGTTGGATCTTTGTTTAGGATATGATCAAATCAGAATGAAGACTAAAGACATTCCATAAACAACATTTAGAACTCATGAGTATCATTATGATTTTTTGGTCAAGTCTTTTGGCCTTACTAATGTACCTTCTACATTTCAAGGTTTGACGAATTCCATTTTCAAACCCTTCCTTAGAAAATTTGTGTTAGTATTTTTTGATGATATATTAATCTACAACAAGTCTTGGAAGGATTATGTCCAACATGTTGACATGGTGCTCAAACTATTGGAGGAGAAACAATTATATGCAAAAATCTCCAAATGTTTCTTTGGAGTACAAAAGGTGGAATATTTTGGTCATATTGATCTCATGAAGGTGTTAGGGTAGAGCCTAGAAAAATTAAAACCATAAAGGAATGGAAAATTATGACATCCATAAAGCATCTAGAAGGATTTCTCAGGTGGACAGAGTATCACCACAAGTTTGTTAACAATTATGGGAGAATAGCATCACCTTTAAGAACATTATTGAATAATGATGCATTTTCATGGACTCCAGAAGCAATGAAGGCCTTTTAACATCTTAAAGAGGCAATGTGCCAAGCACTAGTCCTAGCTACACCAGACTTCACAAAAACCTTTATTGTGGAATGTGATGCCTCAGGAAATAGAATTGGTGTTATTTTAATGTAGGAAGAAAGACTCATTGCTTTCGAAAGTCATACAATCAAAGGAAAGTATTTAGCTATTTATGAGAAGGAAATACTAGAAATATTTCATGCACTTAAGAAATGGCAACCCTACCTAATGGGAAGACATTTCGAGGTAAAAACATATCATGATAGTCTTAAACACTTTTTATAACAAAGATTATCTTCAAAAGAGTAGCAAAAATGGGTCACAAAGATGTTGGGTTGTGTTATATTCTTTCCACATAGTTAATAGGGGGGTTGAGGGGTACCCGCAACCCCACTTTATGGGGTCCGGGGCAGCGCCCCGGAAAATTTAGGTTTTGGACCATATGTTAGGTTGGGAGGACCCACCTATGGTTTTGTGCATGTTTTTCGCACATGTTTTTTAGACGTGATGGTTTTCGGTCCATGGTTTTGGACGCGATGGTTTTCGGTCCATGGTATTGGATGCTT
>APFE031416133.1:57392-96558 GCA_000404065.3 Pinus taeda | reverse complement strand
GCTGGAGATCTAGATCAGAGAAGATCTACAAGTGGGTATGTGTTTAACCTATTTGGAGGTGCAGTCAGTTGGATGAGTAAGAAACAATCTGTAGTGGCACTATCAACTACAGAGGCAAAATACATGGCGGGCACTCATGCAAGCAAGGAAGCAGTTTGGTTGCAGAGATTGTGTTCAAGTATGGGGTTAGTACAGGGAGCTATAAGGATAGACTGTGATAGCGAAAGTGCAATTTTCTTGGCAAAGAACCCTACTTATCATTCAAAGACAAAGCACGTTGATGTTCAGTATCACTTTGTGAGGTATATGATAGAAGACAAAAAGGTGTTGCTGGTAAAGGTGGACAATTTGAAGAATACTGCAGATGCATTGACAAAATTTGTTAGCTCTAAGAAGTTCTCTTGGTGTAGAGAAACAATGGGTGTTTCAGGGCTGGAAAAATGACTAAGCTCTCATGTGGGCCCCTGTGGAAAGAAAAAAACAAGTGGGAGATTGTTGGGTTGTGTTATATTCTTTCCACATAGTTAACAAGGGGTTTGAGGGGTACCTGTAACCCCACTTTATGGGGTCGGGGGCAGCACCCGGAAAATTTTGGTTTTGGACCATATGTTAGGTTGGGCGGACCCACCTATGGTTTTGTGCATGTTTTTCGCACATGTTTTTTGGATGCGATGGTTTTCGGTCCATGGTTTTGGATGCGATGGTTTTCAGTGCATGGTATTGGATACTTCGGCATGTATAAATATGTATTGTAACATTGAAAGGAACATAATGAAAAATCAAGTTGGTAGTCTCAGTTTTGGGATCCAGTGGAAAATATCTGTGTATATGTGTTTTATGTGTTATGCTCTCGCATTTTTATTTTTTCCTGTGATTTAGAATTCGTATGAAGGTAATTTCTGTACGGGGTTAAAAACTACAATGACTTAGAAATCATCTACAAAAAAGGGAAGAGAAATGTTGTGGTAGATGCACTCTCAAGAAAGGATGAGGATGTGGAAGAATTTCTTTGCACCATTTATACTATCCAACCATATTGGATAAATGAAGCAAGGGATGAATGGAAGAATGACGAGGAAGTGTGGGCACTCATTCAAAATATACAACAAGATCCCAATACATATGATACATTTACCTGGAAAAATGATTTGTTATGGTACAAGGATTGATTATACCTATGTAATAATTCAAAACTCAAACAAAAGATTCTTAGGGAATTGCACACATCGCCCTTAGGAGGGCACTCAATATTTCTAAAAATCTGCCATAGGGTTAAGAAGGATTTTTTTTGGGATGGCCTTAATTCAGATATTCAAAACTTCATGGTGGAATGTTTGGTTTGCCAACAAAATTAAAGTTGAAACAATTAAGACCTCAGGACTATTACAACCTTTATCCCTTCCAAGCCAATGTTTGGAGGAGGTTTCAATGGATTTTATCATAGTTTCACCCAAGTCTAGAGGAAAGAGTGTTATCATGGTGGTAGTTGATAGAATTACCAAGTATGCACACTTTTGTGCATTATCTCATCCATTTAAAGTGAGTACAATTTCTACTACATTTATGGAAACAATTCAAAAGCTACATGGAAACCCAAAGATTATTGTAAGCGACAAAGATCCCATTTTCACTAGAAATTTTTGGAGAGATCTCATAGATCATCTTATCATCCTCAATCTGATGGGAAAACTAAGATATTAAACAAATATTTGGAAAGATATCTTCATTGATTTGTATCTAATAAAGAGACACAATGGGTCAAATAGTTGCCTTTGGCTAAATGGTGGTATAACACTTCCTTCCATACTACAACAAAAATGACCCCATTTATGGCACTTTATGGATATCATCCATCATCCATCACATCATATTTAAGAGAAAATTCTAAGGTTCAAGCAGTGGAAGATCACATCGAGGATCAGCAACAAGTTCTCCAACTCTTAAAGGATAACCTGACCTTGGCACAAAATAGTATGAAACAGTAGGCAGATCAACATCGCAGCAAAAGAAGTTTTGATGTAGGTGATTGGGTATTCCTACGTCTACAACCATATAAAAAAATGTCCCTTAAGAAAGCTAAGAAGGATAATAAACTATCACCAAACTATTATGGTCCATACAAGGTGTTGCAAAAGATAGGTACTACAACATACAAATTGAAGCTTCCTGTAGCTTCCCGAGTGCACCCAGTTTTCCATATTTCCTGCTTAAAGAAGGTTATAGGTGACAAGCTTCTAGTTCAAAAAATATTGTTAGAACTTGATTAGGAAGGAAAAATCATATTGGAACCTAAAGTAGTCAAAGAAACAAGAACTCTACATCTACAAAATTGATCAATTTCAAAGTATCTCATCAAGTGGAAGAACTTACCCGTTGAAAATGCCACATGGGAGGATGATAATTTTATACAAAGGCATCTAGAACTACTCGAGCATTGAGGACAACACTTTTTCTAAAGGAGAGGGGTGTAGAATTTTCTACAAATCAGCTAGCTCTGGTACCATGTAGAAATTCCCACTGTAGATCAACATATTATGCAATATACTAAAACACAATACAAGATCTACTTCTACAACACTTTGTGGAAGTTTAATCAAATAGATCAAGATCAAGAGAACACATATAACTAAGAATGAGAAATCAATCACACATAACACAGAAGAAATAACCTAGGGAAAGCCTCAGCCTAAAACCCCAATCTCTGTATTATCATACAAGTGGAAATATGTCCGGATTGCACAAAGCTATAGCTCACAAGATATCCAACTCTCAGTACAATCCCTTTGCTGCTCATAGATAGTCAAAGGCTTCTCAAAAACCTTCTCCTCTACCCTCCAAGACTCCTATTTCCTTGCACAGTTTCTCCTAGGTCCTCAAGATACCACCTATGTGTTAATCCCTCACACACTGCTCTGACCTCTAAAATAACTACACAAACATGAAGGAGATAATTCCTTCTACATAGATGAGTTTCCTATGTAGGAAAAATCATCCAATTGATAGGACATTGTCCCTTCCTCTGATCTGAACTCGGTCTCTGACTAAACTGACATGCATGGGTTATTTATGAGAGAATATTCAGTTATCTGAAGTGCAGCAATTACATGCATGCATGCATTAACTAACTGAACTCATAATTGATTCCATAGACTATTGGAACTAATCTAACTGGAATTAACTCAGTTAACTGAGCTAACTAATTACAACTCAAATTACAACTCATCCTTATCTCTTTAACTAAGGGATAAATTCCTCAATCAATGGAGAAACTATTGCATGTCCCCACATAGACTTCATGTTTGATTTTCTATAAGTAATTAACTCAAGATGAATTAATTAATTATTTTACAAAGAGCTGCTAAGATCAAATTCGAATTTTACTTCTCAATTTTAGTTCAGGGACTAACTAAAATTGGAATCCATCCCGAAATACTATTTATAGCAATGCTATTTTTAGCACTTCTGTTTTTCATTCCTTGTTGCTATGTCCAACACTGGTACCTGAACTGCTATTTATAGCTGTGCTACTTTTAGAACTTCTATTTTTAGCATTTCTTGTTGCCATTTTCAACACTCCCTTTAAATAAGAAAGGCATTCAACTTGAATCCGATCTTGAACCTTTGGAATGTTTTGCATGCAACACTTCTCCCAAGTGTTGTTGCTCCAACAACTCTAGAAACAAAAAAAATCCCAACTGACCTCTCTATTGGGTTAGAAATATCCTATGATGCTGAAGCTATCCTGCAACTGAAAAGTACTCCCTCTCTGACCTCTGAGCTGCTGCAACACTCCATGCATCTTGTACCATTTCACACCTTTTTGTGCCATCCTGCATTGGTGTAACACTACTGTTCCTCTCGCATTGTTGCAACCTACTAGCTCTGCACTGTCTTGGGATTTCTACCCTGTAGCTCTCTCTGCCGCTTCATCTGCATCTGCCTATACTCACTTAGTCAGTCCTGCTACTCCTCGTCAAGGCTCCCGTAACAAGGTCTAATCAAAGAGGTTGGGTACCTTAATGATCCTGCCCCTATTCCATCCTTCTTCGGACTGTCACTCCACAATGCCCCACCTCTTACCTAGAGGTATGGCTGCATGTGATCCCTTTACCCACTTGGCTCAAAATTTCCCCCTACTAGAGTTATCTACATGATTGGATGCCTCCACTCAATCTCCTCTAAACTTCACCTGTTGTGGCTGCTCCACAAGCTCCTGAAGTTGCTTCACCAATTGTGGCTCCTCCATAATTGTCTGAGACTTCTTCTGCCACTGCATGTTGAGAGGTAACGTACTCTCCCTCCCAACCACCAAGTATCTAACCTTTGACTTGATCCTCAAGGATTTGCATGCATCTTGTACCTCAAGTGCATACAGGTTCTTGGCTATTACACCAATCTGTTTCATCCTTCCCGCCGTCACGGAATTTTCTCGAAAAAGAGCTGATTTTAAATCAGTGATATCTCCCTCATCCGAACTCCGTTTCAACTGATTTTTGTTTTGAATCTGGTTTTTTTTTCCACAAGGAATTGAGATCTATTATTTGTTTTTGAAAATTTTGCACAAAAATTTTCAGATCTGCTATGAAAACGCGCGGCCCAAAACTAAAAACTTCAAAATATCCTCTCCTTTATATATTGTTCTTTGCTTTGATCACCTTTGCTCTGATACCATGTGGAAATTCTTCTACAAAACCTGGCTCTGATACCATGTAGATTTTTCTACAAATCAGCTAGCTTTGATAGCATGTAGAAATTCCCACTGTAGATCAACAAATTATGCAATATACTAAAACACAATACAAGATCTACTTCTAAAACACTTTGCGGAAGCGTATCTGAATTCAACAACATCAAGAGAACAAATATAAATGAGAATGAGAAATAAATCACACGTAAAACAAAAGAAATAACTTGGGGAAAGCCTCAGCCTAAAACCCCAATCTTTGTATTATCATACAAGTGGAAATATGTCCAGATTACACAAAGCTTTAGCTCACAAGCTATCCAGCTCTTAGTACAATCCCTCTTCCATTCATAGACAGTCAAATGCTTCTCACAAACCTTCTCCTCTGCCCTCCAAGCCTCCTATTTCCTTGTGTAGGTTCTCTTGGGTCCTCAAGTTGCCACCTATGTGTAATAATCCCTCACACACTGCTCTGACCTCCGAAATAACTGCACAAACCTGAAGGAGATAATTCCTTCTGCATGAATGAGTTTCCTATATAGGAAAAATCCTCCAACTAATGGTATGGTGTCCCTTCCTCTGATCTCAACTAGGTCTCTGACTGAACTAACATGCCTAAGTTATTTATGAGAGAATATTCAATTATCTGAAGTGCCACAACTACATGCATGCATGCATTAACTAACTGAACTCACAATTAATTCCAAAAACTATTAAAACTAATATAACTAGACTCAACTTAGTTAATTGAGCTAACTAATTACAACTCATCCTTATCTCCTTAACTAAGGGATAAATTCCCCATTCAATGGAGAAATTGTTGCATATACCCACATAGACTTCATGCTTTATTTTTTACAACTAATTAACTCAAGATGAATTAATTAATTATCTTACAAATAACTGCTAAGATCAAATTTGAATTTCACTTCTCAATTTTAGTTCAGGGACTAAATAAAATTGGAATCCATCCCGAAATGCTATTTATAACAATGTTATTTTTAGCACTTCCATTTTTCATTCCTTGTTGCTATGTCCAACAACAGTACCGAAATTCTATTTATAGCAATGCTACTTTTAGCACCTCTATTTTTAGCATTTCTTGCTGCCATTTTCAACACGGGGCATCTTAGGTCCATACTAGTCATTCCCCAATTACTATTGTCATTTTACCCCTTATTGTTATTGTTGCGCCCCTATTGTTCCCATATTGTTATTATTGTGCCTTTATATTATTATTGTTAGGTCGGCTTTGGTTATATTGTGACCCCTTAGACTCCTGTATATAGAAAGGAGGCTTTTTCATTTGAATCATCTACGAATTTTTCATTTTTGTAATGTAAAGGAAGTTTCCCCCTCAAAGAGGCTTATTTCTAAGGCATTGATATATATTTTCCAACTTTTGTGAGCTAGTTTCATAACATGATGTGATGATGTCTCTTTCTCAACTGAAGTAGGCTTGGCCCTTTCCACACTGCTATGAGAAAAAACAAGCCTCTTTCCTCTAGTATATGTCTTAGTCACCTCATCCCTAGATGTTCTTCTTACAAGTCTACTTGTAGAACCCACTTCTTGTGGTCTTGGTGATAAAAAGGTGTAGAATAACTACTAGATTAAGCTATATTAGGAAAATGAGAAGTTGCATGCATGATTTCCTCCCAAGACAAGTTGACATGTGTAATCTGATGGTACACAATAATTTTCACCAAGCCATGATCGAACAAGATTTCTTGATGGCCTTTCCCTTTGCTATGTACCATTTCTACCATTTTGACCTAGCCTCTATAGAGGTAGTAAGGTAGGTTCGGAGGTTTAACACCTGTGAAATGCATCACTAATCTAACATGGTACTAATATATCCTTGAAAACCTACCCTCACATGTGAATTATTTCATGATCATCTTCATGAGAGGGGCATACTTATCAAGCCAGTGTCTAAAAGGAAAATTATGATTTGGAACAACTTTATAAGGAGGCTTCAAATACATTTTATAATTTTTTCAATGTCTAGGTCTATCCTTTTGAACCAGACCTCCCCAAAATTTGGGAACCCATTGGCTATGGAAATGGCCTCTGGTAAAAGTGAAACCTTCAATAGTTTCCTTATCCATCCTTAGACTAGTGGCAAAGGTGCTTGTTAATTTATCAGTAAAACCTAGTTCTTCAATATTTTGGTAGAAAACAAGGCAGCCTACATCTTGGAATGACTTCTTGAGAAATGGTGAAGCCATGATATCCTGTAGTTTGGTAGGTTCATACCTGATAATAAGAAATCCTTTATCCTTCCCCCAATCAGTGGTTATGGTATCTAGATCGACTGTGAAACTTTATCTCACTAAGAAGGGGAATTAGGGCTCAATGTTAGGAAAACAAGGGATTTGGGGTAGTTTTATGAATGGAGGGAGATAAAGGGGTTTGAGAGTTTCTAAATTCTTGGGGAAATTTTGGCCGGTAGGGATACATGTTAGGGAGTGTAGGTAGGTGAAAATTTGGGAAATGTGTGAGCAGAATGTGCATAGAAATGAAAAACACAGTCCTAGCCTAGGAAACTGTAATGTAAGCTAGGGTTTGTAGGGAAATGAAGGAAATAAGTGAAACGGGTGAGGGGAAGTTTCAAGGAAGGTGTATGGAGGGTGAGGGAGGGTGTTTTGAGAATGAAATTTAGGGATTTTCAGAGCAAATGAATTAAAAACACTATGAGCACAAAAGTGCAACAAAACCCTAAGAGAGTGTGATTTTATGAGCTTTCAAGAATGAATTGAAGCAAAAGGAAGGTAAGGAGGGGAAAATGAATTCCACTTACTTGTTACTGATGTGTTGCAACTTGTGGTGGATGAATAGACCCCTTTAAAAGGTATATTTTTCTCCCTTCATAAAAGAACAACAATTTGGAGGGGGTGGAATGAGAAAATGGTTTTCTCCTTTATTATTCTTATAGGATGGGGGTGTTATAGACATATTTGGGCGTTGCAACCCAAATCATATATGTCAATAAACCAAGGGCTTCTAAACCCCTAAAAGTATTGTTTGATACCCTAAAATATCAAGGTCAGCTTATTACATCATTTCCCAGAAGTTCTCCTTGAAAAATTGCTCAAAACTGGTCAAAACTATACCATACAGATTGCTCCATGCTGAGGGTGCGATGCATCTCACCTGTTACACACAAAGGGTGTGACGCATACTGAAAATCCCTTATGTAGTGTGTGATGAGCTAGAGTAGACAAATGGCAGAGGCAGTTTACTAGGTGGAAACCCAGAGAATCTTCTAGAAACTACTCATATGACACTTGCCTCTCTAAATTCACCCAGGGATGAGTAAGAGATCATGAAATCTCCAAGTGGAACCAAGAACTATCAGTGAAATGACACTAATAAAAATCCCAAAAGTTGACTCACCCCCCTACAAATATCTATATATGGATCCCTCATCCTAGAGATCAAGGGGATAGAATTTTGTATTTTGTAAGGAAGTGATGTTGGTTTCTTTGTGAAACATTGTAATTTGGGTGATCTAGCTTTTCATGAGGTGAAGAGGGCTTTCATGTTGGGAAGATAGCACTGGATCAGACAGCTGGGTTGTAATCCTCTCTTCTACTACTTATATCGATAAAGTTATTTCAGTTTTCCTCCATATACTTGTATATTTCCGAATCTTGTATTTGTGTATACATTTGTATAGTTAATGTACATCTGATTCTACATTGTTTATGGTTATATATCTCTATGCTTTGATGGTATTTTGCTGCTTTGACTCTATAGGTGTTCTCTGAAGTGAGACAAGTGAGAAAGGAGTGGCAAAGCTCTATCAAAGGAGAGAGGAAACAAGCAAGGAGCCAAGCAAAAGACTAAGGTTGGTGCTCTCTACTTCTCTCTCATCTATCTCTCATAAAGGAAAACACAAGTTACTTTGAATTTTTGTTTCTAAGATAGCTACCTGTCTTAGTGGGACTAGCAGATCTGAGTTGACACTAGTTTTCTCGAAAAATGCCGACTTTGCTAGGGAAAAAATAGTTTGTTTGTTTGTTACTGTTGTTTTCTTTATAAACTACAGACGGAGCCTGAAGTTAAGCCAGCTAGCCTTCAAACTGCTTTTGCTATGCAACTGCAAAGTAGACCAACGTTGCTTCAGTCAATCTTCGAGTTGGTTTATGAACTGAACTTCTGACTTGCAAACATCCTAAGTGCCCTAGTGGTAGCTCAATAACCTCATTAGATCAGCGCCTATACTTTGGGTTTATTGTCTCTCATAAGCTCAACCTAAATTCCCAAACTTAACTGCAAACTGTGAGTGAAAACCAAGCTCAGTCTCATCCCTGGACCATTGCACTATCACTCATTAGCAGTCTGGATGCATCACACCTCCCATGTGCTGCAGGTGAGATGCATACCTATTTCCCTTAAGGACAGGTGCAAATTGAATGAGACTGTTTCTCTCTCCAATTTTGGTTTTTTCTTCATTGTTTTTAGCTCTATTCAGTAGTTTTGTTCTCTATGATCAGTATATCACTGTTGAAACCTTCTTCCTTTACATTATTCAGCCTCCATTGATAAGGAATTGTGAATGTTTTTTTATGTATTTTTCATCATTTACAGTGCTCATTTGCAAAAAATAGCTTAATCGAACTGTCGTCTTTTGATTCGAAAGTGTCACAACTGTCATTTTTAGTCAAGAAAAGAGTGTCGTAAAGTCTTCCTATTTTAGATAGCCGATTACGCTTTTTCCATTGTATTTTATTTGAATTATCAATTCTTTGAAGTGTCAAAAATAGTTTTCCATTCAAAAGTGAAAGTGTCATCTTAGTCTTCCTTTTGTTTTTGAAAAGAAATTTCTAAAGTGTCGCTTTGAAGAAAAATAGTTCAGATCTGTACTGAGTTTTCTTTTTGTCATTCTCACATTAAGGAAATGGAAAAAAAATACATGCATGTGCATTTGCATTTACACTGCATGCGGATATTGATTTAGGAAAAGTGCATTTAGTGTGTGCTCTCTACTCTATGTTGAAAGAATTTTACTCTTTTTTCCTTAGTAGCTAGGATTTTCATTGCTAAAAGAAAATAAATGATTGTTTATCATCTTAGATTGCATATTTAGGAACTGTATATCTACATCACATGGTGAACCTTGAAAGCAAGACTTCTTAAGAAAGATCAACTATAAAATAAACCTCAATGAACATAAAAACTCTTTGGAAACTAACGCACAAAATCTAGAAGTCTAGGCTAGAGACGTATTTCGGCATCATAAAGCCTAGTAAATATCGTTTTCATTGTAGGTTGAGTGATTCCTCCTCCTTGATATGACAAGTACTAGTACGGACTTGTGTTCCCATGTACCATCGTGTATATATTGGGAGACCACAATAGGCTGATATCCTTTATCCTTAGGAAGCTGTGTCTACCGCCCTATCAATCGCAATGCACTGAACACAACAATTAGGATGATTGACTGTCGTACATAAAGTCCTAGGTAATTTCTCTGTAATTTACCACTGAGGTGTATATTGCAGTTTTGCGATTGGTTTGGTAATCCCTCTATCTAGATTTCCAGAGTAGTCACTTTTGTTCCTTTTCGACTCCTTAAAATAAAAGGTCCATCTGAGCACTCGTCACTTCGGGCTCATTAAAAATTAGAGGAAACTAGAGTCATCTTTAGCTTTTTCTGAACTCTTAAAAATTGAAAAAGCAAGTTGTGTCAAAGCGTCATAAAATTTATTTAAATCAGAATAATGTCACTCCTCCCTCGTTAGTCTTAGGTTGAGAAAATGAAGTCCACCAATCAAGGATTTCCCCTTGGGGGTAATCCTAGTCCTTTCTCTTCTTGGGGAGATATTGATGCTCCATACATGGCTACATTGTCCCTTCCAGGACTCACAACTGGCCTGCCAGTATGGCTATTCTCGACCTCTGTCGTTCAAAACACCATAATTCCTCAACAATCAAGTTAGCAACCAGATGATACTGAAGTTTCTCCCCCACCTTCCACTTCATTTGTTTCTCCCTATCCTTCTTCCTCTTCTCTTGGTGAAACTAGTAACACTAAAAGTCAAGTAACTGGGAAGAAGAAGAAAGGGAAGGAGAAGAAGAAGAAGAAGCCAATGGCGAAAGGGGGCAACCATGCATCATCTCGAAAAAATCCACACACTGCACCATCCAAACCCCAATCTCCATGTGTCATTTGTAAAGGTGACCACTATCATCGAGATTGTCCTCGCATCCCACATATCTTTAGAGATTGGTCTCCTCACTTGCACAATCTGGTGTCTTCAACCTCTGTCGATCATGTTGAGGGTACACCATCAACTAGTGAAAACGGAGTCAATGGACAAAAAGGAAGATCTAAATTTTCTTGTAGGTTGTGTGAAGGCAATCATGCCCTCCACTGTTGTCCTTTTTTGGATGAAGCTAAAAGAGTATTGGATAACCGTCCTGCTTCAACGTAGCGACTTCCACCTAGATACAAGAAACTCTTGCCAAGTCCATCGCTAGTTGATAATCCGACTGACATACCTCTGTTGTCGGTCGAAATGGCTATCATTGAAGATAACCCCTCTGAGTCCACACTGGACCAAAGTAAATAGGTCGAGACAACAGTCAACCCAGTCTTGTCTTCAGAAGGTCCACCTTTAGATGATATAGTCTCCAAAGAGAATGAGAATGACATTGTTAAAATTCTTTTTGTTAACATAGAGTCTAATGAACATGGGGGCAATCTACCCATTCCTTTACCATAGGAGGGAAGTTCCCCATTTCAAGAGATTCATCCAACAATTTATTCAGTCCCTCCTCCAAGTAGTCTAGTCATTTTCTTTGATTGGAATCTACTAGCGAGACCTCGCCTACCATCTAATGTACCATTACAAATCATAGTACAAGCTTAAAAAATTATCATGGTTGCTCCTATTATAGATGAAGGGGCATCCATGAGTATCCTTTCCTCAACTGCCTGGAAAGCGCTTGGTTCACCATCACTTCTGCCTGAGATTCAAAATTTGTTGGGCTTCAATAAAGGAACTAGTCGACCGTTAGGGATCCTTCCAAATTTTCCTATAACTTTCAGAAGGAAAACCATTCACTTGAACGTGATGGTAGTCCAAGGGCCACTAGATTACAATCTATTACTTGGGTGTGACTACATTTACAACATCGGAGCTATTGTTTCCTCACTCTTTCGGGTGATGTGTTCCCCACACGAAGGCAGAATGGTACAACTTGTTGACCAGCTTTCATTCCCTGGTTCAAACATGGCTACTAGTCAAATTCCATCCCTAAATGGTCTCTTTTCTCAAGGAATGTCTCATCAACCTCCACTGCGTGACCGCGAGTGATTTAGTGGATGTGACGAAACCCAAGGGGCATGCGCTCTGGTCTGCTTCGACAGGAAAACCCTAGATAAAAGATAGGTTTCCTCATAGGATATATGACCAGTTTGACACACCGATCCATTTAGGATATGGAATCAGTCTGGAATAGGATTCCCTCATCGAAGGTTATGTGATTTGAAGTGGATCTACACCTTTCACCTTTGTCTATTTCAATGGACAGAGCCAAGGAAGTGTTTTGTTTGCAACGTGGAGGAAACAACCTTGCTTTAATGCAAGAACTTCCATATGGTAACCTGGAAACTCTTCTTTTCTTTATACCTGGGGGCATGAAAACCCTTTTTACTGAAGTGAAAAGTGACCAGCGTAACTCTAACCCTGTAGTTTTTACTAACTTCAACTACTTAAGTTAGGTGATTGGTCTAATCCACCATTCACCTTTGCAGGGGTCGATGACACTGGCAAAGAAAAGGAAATGTTTTGTATGAAACTATCCTACCTAACCTCAGTAGTTCATAAACCTCTAGGAAAATAGTTGGTCATTCCTAACTTGCATACAAAAGTCTCATGAGGAAAGTTTCGCATGGGGCAAGCTCACTAAAAAATGAACCTACTAATGAGAGACATCATAAAATAAAAAGATAGGAATGAGCAATGTCTCCACAAAGTTCAATCTCATTAAAAAATAAACCTAGCACTGAGCATAGTTTCCAAAGATTTAAGCTTGTTAAAAAATGAATCCACCCTCGGTAAATAACTTTTTATGATCGCATTGCTATCAGCCTTTTGAGCCTTGGTCATGTTCTTACCATCACCTCCACTCTCTTAGCCAATCATACACCTCCACTTGATTGTTTACCCTTTTGAGGAACAGTTGCGACAAGTGATCCTGTTAGCCACCTTCTTTACACTGTCGTGCTTGAAAAGTTCCAAACTTAACTAGTTGCTACATGAAAACATCACTCGTTCCTCAAAAAGGGGTCTCTTTTAAGCTCTTTTTAGACTCATAAAATATGAAAATATTACCGAGCTATTGGCCTCTCCAACTTGTTAAAGTTATTGGAGGTGCTATCCATCCTCTATATTTTAATCGTTTTTGGACCTGAGGGATCATTACACAAATAGTTCGAGCGCTTGTATTTTTTGGCTTGCTAAAGTGATCGGAAAAGTCATCCCTTTCGTATTATTTATACTTTTTTGGACTTAAGGGATTATACTACGAAAAAGGGCTACTAGAGTTTCCTTTCCGTCTCTTTTCAGACTCTCTAAATATGAAAAAGACTGAGTTATCTTTGTCATTAAACTCGTTAAAACAATAGCAACAAACTTGTCCATACGGACAAGAGCGAGTTTCATTGTCTCTAGGCTCACTAAAATATAGCGACAGGTTTGCCTGAAGGGAAAATTATAGAACAAGCATATGTTATCCTCCTCAAGCTTGACAAAAATAAAGAGGTGTTGGTCAGAAATGACTCGAGAAAAAGGGAAGAAAACTTGAAGAACTTCATTGGTAGCAGGTCGCTCTTGCACATGACACTTTCACTCCATCACCATGATTTAGTCAGGTTGGGTTATTCTATTCACTGGTCATATCACCATTGGTCCTCCGTAACATCCATTTTTGGGGTTAACGCTACCAATCCATTTCAGTGTCACCGATATGTTCAAGAGAAGTCGCTAAGAGAATTCACCAGCCTAGCTAACGCCTCATCCACTGCAATACCTTCAAGCTCCATTCTTTCATGACTGCGACCTTGAACCTTGTATCATCAAATCATTTTCACCTCAACAAAATCATTTTCTCCATTTTGTGTTGTAGATGTGGGATTCATTAAGGCCCTCCTACGACGGGTCACTTCTTGTCGACATCAGCTCATTATCCAAAAAGTTGACTTAGGAACAACCCTTTCAGTACTTTGAAGCTTGCATGCCTCAATGGCAAGTTTCTCACTTTTGGCGATAGGTTTACATCAATGGCCTTCAACCGAAAGATTTTGCATGGTGTTCAACATCGACTCACGTATTCACACCATGTGAATTGTATTGTAGTACCTTGAGGGTCATTATCATCATCGGTGATTCCTCTCACGCCTGTTAATGACTTACATCATTGGCTAGTAATTAGGCAATGTGTTTCCATGTTCGACATTAGAACATCCTTTCACATGGATCAACTTGTACTTCGGGAAAAGATTGAACAAGTTTGAAGACCCTGAATCTAGTTTCATCCATCCGAGCTACGATATATTCAAGAAAATAAAGACATCAAATGTACTCCATAGTTGCACAGATAATCATCCAAGCTAAGGGATGATGGCACTACCAGAATCATCAGTCTGCCACACAGACGATTTTCTGTCTTATGTACATGAAAATGATTTATAAAGCTCAGCATGGGAATGCCCACCTCAACTAGATCATGAAAATATTACGAAGACAATGTATTGTACTGTATCTTATTACAGGTCACCTCCCAGTTCGAAAAACCTCGGATCCTCATGATAAAACATTTCACCCAACATCAAAAGATTTACGACCTCATGCTTTAGGGAGAAGTGTTATATACATATTTTGGCACTGCAACCCCAATCACATATGTCCATAAGACAAGGGCTTCTAAACCCCTAAAAGTGTTGTTTCATACCCTAAAAGATCAAGATCAACTGATTACATCATTTCCCAGAAGTTCTCCTTGAAAAACTGCTCAGAATTGGTCAAAACTTGACCATACTGATTGCTCCATGCTGAGGGTGCGATGCTTATCACCTATTACACACAAAGGCTGTGATGCATAATAAAAATCCCTTTTGTATGGTGTGATGAGAGAGAGCAGACAAATGGCAGAGGCAGTTTGCTAGGTCGAAACCCAAAGAATCTTCTAGAAACTTCTCATATGACACTTGCCTCTCTGAATTCACCCAGGGATGAGTAAGAGATAATGAAATCTCCAAGTGGAACCAAGAACTATCAATGAAATGACACTAATCAAAATCCCAGAAGCTGACTCACCCCCCTACAAATATCTGTATATGGATACCTCATCCTAGAGATTCAGGGGCTAGAATTTTGTATTTTGTAAGTGTTGTTGGTTTCTCCATGAGACATTGTATTGTTGGGTGATCTAGCTTTTCATGAGGTGAAGAGGGCTTTCATGCTGGGTGGATGGTGCTAGATCATAAATTTGGGTTGTAATCCTCTCTTCTACTACTTCTATCAATAAAGCTATTTGAGTTTTTCTCCATATACTTGTATATTTATGAATCTAGTATTTGTGTATGCATTTGTATGGTTAATGTACATTTGGTTCTACATTGTTTATGGTTATATATCTCTATGCTTTGATGGTATTTTGTTGCTTCAACTCTACAGGTGTTCTTTGAAGAAGGACAAGTGAGAAAGGAGTGGCAAAGCTCTGTCAAAGGAGAGACGAAACAAACAAGCAGCCAAGCGAGAGACTAAGGTTGGTGCTCTCTACTTCTCTCTCATCTATCTCTCATAAAGGAAAACACAAGTTACTTTGAATTGTTTATTTCTAAGATAGCTACCTATCTTAGTGGGACTAGCAAATCTGAGTAGACACTAGTTTTCTCGGAAACAGGGGGGTCGATTTTCTCTTAGGTGGTGATGTGGCCCCACCGTGTCTTTTCACCAAATGATATGAAATGCTAGTATATTGTAGCTTCAAACCTTATTATACATAATTACATCTTAATAAATATCAAAATTCAATTTAGAGATCATTATAGAACACTTTTCCTTGTAACTACTCCCACAATGATGATCTAGACTATATCATGACTCTTTTTTTTACCTTTTTGATGACTTGACCTAATGACGACATCTAATGGAGTATGAAAATAATGATTTGGACCTTGAAACATGACTGACCATGAGATTAAGGGAGTAGAAAGATACCTAGACACACTAACCAGTGATCAAATTTTTATTTGAAAACTTATTGAAATTGTAAAAATTTGACCTATGACCCTATCAGCCATATTGAAAAAGTACACTTGATCACTCATGACTGACAGGACTGACATGCACTAAAATTGACTCCAACTGGGGATGGAATCTTCTTTAGGAGGTGTCAAGAACACCGTAGACCAGGTAGACTCATCCATTGGGAAATGGAGTAAAAAAAATAGACAGACTGAGAACTGAAATGACTGACCGTCAAAACAAAGAGAAGATGAAACTAACTTAACTTTCAAAAAAAATAGTTGATCAGAAATGTCTTATGGTCTTCTCCTTGAGATTCAAACTTTCATGACAGCTCCTTCACACTTGGTAGAAAAATAAAATGATATGTGCAATTGAAATGAGAAATTTCTAAAGAAACCAATTGAGCTAATGCTTGAGGAATCAACCATTCATAAATCCTCCTGGAAGCTATTGTACATCTAGTTCTTCTAATAAATAGGCATTCTAACCTTTGAGAGACAAAATCCTTGATGGTCCTTTCAACATGTTATCAAACTTTCCATGCTTTCCTTTCTCCTCATTCTGGGCATCCCATCGGAGAACAACATCTCCCAAAACAAAATCATTTGCTTTGACTTTTCTATCATAGATCTTGTTGATCTTTTCCTAAGTTTTGAAGTATTCTGAAGTATTGCTTCTCTATACTGCTGCAAATGAATCACCTGATTGATTCTCCACTAAATATCATTAGGTTCATTGTCAACGTCCTACAAAATCCTCATCACAGGACATAATAGAAGTTAGAAAAACAATGTCTACTCCACATACCAGCTAAAAAGTTGACATACATATGGACTTCGTAGTGCTCACTCTGTCTGCCAACAGTGCATTGATCAACATTTTGGGAAACTTCTTCTTGTTTTCTTCCAACAACTTCTTGATGATATTAACCAATGATTTATTTGATGATTCAACTAGCTCATTACCTTGTGGATAATATGTCATTGAAAGCAAGATTTTGATGTGGTACTTTTCATAGAAATCAATCATCTTTTTCAACTTGAAATCTGTTGCATTATCAATGATAATTTTCTATGGACAACCAATTCTAAACAAAATATTAGACTCAAGAAATTGAATTATTACTGCATCGTAGCTTGTCTAGTGGGGATCGATTCAATACACTGATGAAGTACTCAATTGCTATCAAAATCCACTTGTGCTGAGTTGAATATGAAGGGTGAATCTCGCCAATAAAGTCAAGGCCCCACTGCTAAAAATGTTCTTGGATAGAAATGGTTTGCAAGGGCAGTGGTAACAACTTTCTCTTTCCCTGAAAGATTTGACACTCATGACAACTCATTATAATTTTGTATACGTCTGAAAATAAACTTGGCTAATAATACCCAGCTCTTAAGATCTTGTTTCTTGTAGTCTTCCAATAAAGGGGACTGCCACAATCGTCCTTATGAAATTCATTCATTACCTCTTTTGCTTCACTTTCGACTAGACAATTCAATAAAATTCCCCTCAAATCCTTCCAGAATAAAACATTATCTAAAATACAATATCTTTGAGCCTTTAAGCTCAATGATATAGCCTTAATTTTTGAAATACCCAATGGAAAATTCAAATGTTGAAGCATATAAACAGTATCCAAATACCAAGAAGATGAGGAAAAAATATGTGATACCTGAACAGATGAATCAACCACTTCTTCTTTGGACATTGCAACAATAAGATTGATATCCAGAGCATGTAAATTGAACTATGCCATTAGCTTCGCCAAACCCTTCCCTTTGACCACATTTGTAGGCTTAATTTCGAGGTCATACTCCAACGTTGGAGTAATCCATTTACCTCGCCTACCTTCAAGATCATTCTGCATCAAAACATCCTTGACTATAGCATTTGGGACATAAGAAACGATATGTGAATGGAGAATGTATATCCAGAAGTCCGTCATAGCCTTTACTAGGGCCAAATTGTGTTTTTCAATGATATTGTACCTTAATTCCATATCCCTTATGGTTCTGCTGCAAAATGCAATTGGTTGTTCTTTTTTTTTTGTCCTTTTTCTGCACTAGAATAGTGTCCAATGTGTGCTCAAAAGGAAATAAAAAAATGATAAAATCCATAGTGTAATCAGGGTTGATTAAGATGGGAGCACAAGGAAATGAATTTTTGACTTAGTTGAAATATTTCCTTTCATCCTCAGACCAACTTACTTGCTATCACTTTTTAACATGTTAGTTATTTCTCTTATATGTTCAACAAAGCTAGGAACAAACCTTCTCAAGAAGTTGACCTTACCATTAAAATAATGAATCTCCTTCTTGTTTCTTGGGTAATCCAATTGTTGGATTTCCTCCATTCTTGCAGGATTTATGAGGATGCCATCCTTTTATATGATATGACCAAGCAATTCTCCCTCTTCCATAGCAGAAAACTCTTCTTCGAATTTAGCAAGATGTCAAATTTCCTGCACCTCTTGAAGACTATCCTAAAATGATGTAAATGGTCTTCATCTGTTTGGGAGAAAATTGTGATATCATTAAGGTAAATAAGCAAAAACACATCCTTTTCATTAGCGAAAGTGATGTCCATCACTCACTAAAATGTAGCTCCTACATTTTTTAGGACGAAAGGCATATTGGCATACATGAAAGTACCCCACGGTGTAGTGAATGTTGTCTTTTGGTCATCAGGATGGAAGGAGATTTTATTATACCCGGAATAACCATCGAGTAAAGACATTCTAGTAGAACCCACCCCCCTTTGCAGAATGTGATCCATGTTTGGGAGAGGGTAATTATCTTTCAAGGACACTTTATTTAGGTTTCAGAAATCAATCCATAAATGAATTTCACATGTATTCTTCTAGACTAGAACCAAATTTGACATCCACTCAAAGAATTGAAGAGGAACAATGATATGAACTTTATATAATATTTTTAGCTCTTTCTCTATGGATGGCAGTAGCTTCGGATAGATCCTTCTGAGCTTTTGCTGAAAAGGCCTTTGATTCGGCTTGATATGAACAATATTTTGAATTACACTTTTATCATAAACCTTCAAACATGAATATTCCCATTCAAACACATCAAAAAACTCATACAAAAGTGTTGCATACTTACCTTTCATTTCCAAGGTTAAGGAATTTGACAACTTCACCATATTTGGCTTCTCTCCTGTGCCAATATTGATGTCTTCAACTCCTATTTTAGTGGGGACCAATTTTGGTTTCTATGCAACATCTTCATGATTGAAAAACTCTTCCAACAATACAAGACATCCTTGAATGGAGTTTTCCTTCAGCTGTACTACTTCCAATTCTATGGCTTGGATCTCCGGATCATCCTCATAAATTACATCACCAATGTAAGAAGTGGAGAATTCTTCCTCCACTTGCAAAAAATTATTGATTTTCTTGTCATGTTGAAACACTTGCTAGTACCAAATATTATTAGGGAAAACAAGTTGATGTTTAACATTGATTTGAAATTTCTTATTGGAATGCATTGGGATCTTAAACATGCTTGCAGCAGTGGCAAGAGAATCAGCCATGAAATTATGGTTTCTTGGAATTAGAGATAATGTATACTCGAGAAAGTTTTTAATGATATCTAACAAAACATCGTCATATGCTCGCATCTTAGAATTTTTGGCCTAGTATTGCGCCTTTACTTGTTTGGTTACCAATTCGCAGTCGCCATAAACTGAAATTCCTTTTGCACCTAGCTTCTTAAGGATATTAAGACCGGTAATCAAGGCTTTATATTCCACGTCATTATTAGAACAATCAAAAGCTAATTTATATCAACATACTGTGACATTACAAGGAAATTTACCTGAGTGATTCATTGGAGTATGAATTGAAATTATGATTCTAGCTCCTTCCTTTCCTGGGGCTCCATCAAAATCCATAGTCCAAAGAGCCTCTTCCTGATCAGGAAGCTGAAATTAAAAAGACTGATCTTTATTTTCTTTTGGAAGATGATCTGTTGTCTCAACATAATATGTTTCCTTCACTGAATACACTACCTCCTCAACTAATATATTAGACTGCAAACCATCTAATCCCTATTTTTTATTTTCTAGAAGTGGAATTACTTCAACACTAACTAAAACTTCTAAAATCTTTGAAACTTCTCAAATCTGAATTTCTAAATCAAATAAACTATTATTATTGTACAAAATAAAATATTCTAAATCAATATGTACACCATGTATAGGGTGATTATTTGGATTCTCTTTGCTAGTAATCATATATTTCATCTTGGTTTCCTAGTACAATTTTCTAATTTAATCGAACATTGGTATAGTAGCCTAGTAGAAGTCAAGCTGCAAAGTACCTTTGAGTTTTCATCCCCACGACCGAGAGAGAAGCATCCCATACCTTGGAGGAATATGAGCAATAACCAAATCCATCAGAACATTTTTTTCTGCATTCTGATCTAAAGATACTACTAAGTTTTTAATGATATCGAGACACTTAACTCTCCCTAAGTCAAAGGAGTAAAGATGATGATATGATTGGGTAATATCCAGTCCTAACTTGTCCAGGATGGCCTTGGGCATGAGATTGTGAGAAGCTCTAGAATCTAACATGGCATTCTGAAGGATGAAATAACACATCCTCTAACAAAGGTAAAATGGTGGGACTTCACTATCTTCTAAATTTCCATCTACGGTAGGGATGAGAAAAATTTCAAGGTGGTCATCACTAACATTGACTATGTCTAACATTTTATCGACCTTTAGAATTTTGGCTATATGAAATTTATAGTAATTATTATTAACTAATTTGGTCAAAGGAATGAAAATTTTCAGTTTAGAAATCTCATTCTCTAGACTAAATAAGTTAGAATGTTTTTCTACTTCTCTGAAATTCATATCCTTATTTTCTGGTTGTTCTTTAGTGGCTGTCTCTTTCGCCTATCCTCCACTTTGGTTTTTTGCATTGCTCTTTCCATGACTAGTGGTAGAAGCCTGCTTTTCTTTGTTCTTATTTGTAGAGGTTGATTATTGGTATGAATATATTTATGAGAACTTGGCTCTTTTGCATTTGAAGTAAGTTGCACACATTTTCCTCAAAGTATACTGCCTTTGCACTTGACTAAGAGAATTTTGGTAACCCCTTTAATAATGTTCTCTTCGACTGCAAACACATCATCATTTGAAAGAACAAGTCTCTGATCATTAGCTACATATGGTTCCTCAAAAAACTCATCCTCTTTTGTGAGAAAAATAGGTTTTTAATCCTTCTAAAAAAAGTGGCTCTCACTCGCAAACTCTTCTTCTTCATCAAGTCCTTGTGCATAATTTTGTTGGAGTGGAGGATGGATCTGCTGCCATGCTTATTGATCCTGACCCTTCTGCTCTTTTTTTTTTATTCTAAACTAAGGTTGTTGTTGTTTACCTTGCTAATTACGAGTCCTAACTTGAGTTTCTGATATTGTCATCTTATCCATCATTTTTTCCATGGTTTTGATTAAAGTGTATGCCTTAACATCTCATGAGATAGAGGGCTCCTCTTTGATTGTGACCTTCTTTCCTATTTTCATCTTATATTTCTTAATCATCAAATTTGCTTCAACACTCACAGCATTCCTCTACATTTCTTCAAGATTTATATGATTCCTTTCTCTCAATTCATATCCCATGTTAGTGCCAAAGGCATCAGGATAGTGAATCAATGCCAAGTCAGGAGGAGACTTGATGTTGTCTGGGATAACATTGTAGACCTTATTGAATCTGACTATAATGTCTTGTACGAATTCATCTGGATCTATTTTCAATGAATTGTATTCACCCAAGATCTGAATGGGGTTATTCTTCTCTTCCCATATGGCCAAGAACAAGTCTTATCAATTGTTGGGGATTGGCTATTGAAGCAGCTCTCAAAGCACATAACCATTTCTTTACTTCACTTGAAAAACTTTGAGCTATGAGGCACATTTTTGCATCATCTTCATTGACTTCTTTTAGGTCAATGAAATCAATAATCTTATCAATATGTTGTCTTTGCATTATCTCGGTTGTGGCATAAAACAAAGGAAACCTTTGACCATTATATTGAGGTGAAGCAGTAAGCTACCCAGACAAAAT
Source organism: Pinus taeda (assembly GCA_000404065.3). Taxonomy (NCBI): domain Eukaryota; kingdom Viridiplantae; phylum Streptophyta; class Pinopsida; order Pinales; family Pinaceae; genus Pinus; species Pinus taeda. The sequence continues at coordinate 74,517 of APFE031416133.1, read as the reverse complement.
CAAAGGGCCAAATATTTCCATAAAGGTTGTGTCAGGCTAGGCAGTAACTCCATTGGGTAGAAAAACTGATTCGTATTATTCCATCAGGTACGTTATTGTTATATACAAAAGGGTGTGGCTGCTCAGTTTATCTCCTGATGATTGTTCACATTCCTAATTTAATTATTTACATAAATTCACCCAATCGTGAGGATTAGGTGTCAACATTTGCCCCCTTAATCTGAAGGGATGTTGGTGAGTCCAAGCATCATTCTGAATCTTTCAAAATTTTCTCTTCCAATCGATTTGGTGAAGATGTCTGCAATTTTCTCACTTGTGGAACAATTACGGAGATGGATTGTTTTGGCCTCAACATGATGTCGGATTAGATGCTATTTAGTATTGATGTGCTTTGTTAGATCATGGAACTTTGGTTTCTTAGGAAACTTTATTGCAGAGGTGTTGTCAATCATGAGTGGAGTTGATTGTACTTGTTTTACCTGTAAATATTCAAGAATTTTCCTGAGCCACACAATTTCTTTTGTTGCTTCAGCTGCTGCCACGTATTCTGCTTCTGTTGTGGAATCTACTGGAACTCATTATTTGCGTGATCTCCAGGAGAGAGCTCCTGATACAAGACTCATAGCATATCCTAAAGTAGATACCCCAGTTTCTTTGTCTCCATTGAAGTCTGAATCAGAGTATCCGATAAAACTGAAGTCATCCACCTGTGTGTACTTGTTTCCAAAGTCTTGAGTTCCCTTCAAGTACTTTAGAACTCTTTTTGTAGTAGACCAATGTCCCTCACAAGGCTTTTGCATAAACCTGGAGAGGATTCCAACAACAAATGAAATGTCTGGTCTGGTAGTAGTTAGGTAGTTGAGACTTCCTACAAGTTGTCTATACTTTGTTGCATCCTCAAATTCCTTTCCTTCAATAGATGTGAGCTTTAGGTTTTGTTCCATTGGAGTAGTAAGAGGATTGCACTCTATCATGCCAAACCTATTCAACAAATCTCCAATGTATTTCTCTTGAGAAAGAAATATGGACTTTGGATGTTGGGTTACTTTAATGCCAAGATAGTAATGAACATAGCCCAAATCAGTCATTTCAAAAATTTTCCCCAATTCCTTCTTTATGAATGCAATGTAGCTTTCATTGTTCCCTATCATTAAAATATCATCTACATATACCACAATATATACAACTGTTTTTCCAACTTTCTTGACAAATAAAGTTGCATCATCAAGATCAAAATGATTAAAATTGAGTTTCAGAAGATGCTCAGTTAGTTTTTCATACCAAGCTCGCGGTGCTTGTTTGAGGCCATACAAGGAATTCACAAGTTTGCATACTTTATGTTCATGTCCTTTCACAGAAAATCATTCAGGCTGGAACATAAGAACATTCTCTTTTAGATCTCCATTCAAGAAGGAAGTTTTTACATCCATTTGATGGACTTTCAAACCGTTCTGAGCTGCTAGTGCAAAGAGTGTCCAGATGGTGGCCCATTTTGCTGTGGGGGCAAAATTTTCCTCATAATTGACCCCTTCCTTCTGTGCAAAACATTTTTCCACAAGCCTAGCTTTGTACTTGTTCTTGTAGACCCACTTGCAGCCAATTGGTTTGGTTCCAAATGGAGGATTAACCAGCTTCCAAGTGTCGTTCTTTATGAGGGCATCATACTCCTTCTACATTGATTCTTTCCATTCATCATGAGAAGAAACTTCTTTAAAGGAAGTTGGTTCAAAATCCATAGACAAGTTTAATTCACAATCATGAGAAACATCCATATCAATAGGTGAATTAGAGTCATCTACATCACCTCCATTTTGCCGGTTTGAATTTCTGGTTCCTGTTTTTCCAATTTCATCAGGATGAACACTTTCAAGTGTCTTCATCAGCCACTTTGGGGGACCTTTCTGAGATGGTCCAGGCTGCTTTTTTGATTGAGTTGGGACTGAATCAAGATTGAGTCTCCCAATTCTATCAATTACATCACCTAAAGCGTCATCCGTTGTTGGAGTTTCATTCGGGGGAGAGTGTTCTTAAGAAGAAGATTCCACATGTTGATCTAGAATAGGAATCCACCCTTCAAGATGTGGAATTTGATTATCAAATTCTTGAAATTATTTTGTTTTTGCGAATCTATCCAAGCGATCAAGTTGCCACTCAACAACATTGTCAGATTTGAATGATTCAAGAAAAATTACATCTCTAGATACAACAAACTTTTTATTTACTTCAACATAGAGGTGATATGCTTTGGAGGTGTTTGAATACCCCAGGAAGATACACTTACGACTTCTAGCACCAATTTTGTTTCTATGTACCTTTGGTATCAAAGCATAACAGGTGGAACTAAAGACCGTGAGATTTTTTACCGAAGGAACATGTCCATACCACAATTCATAAGGAGTCTTGTTTCTTATAGCATTAGATGGACATCTATTCTTTATATATGCAGCACATAGAACAACATCAACCCAAAACATTATCTTTACATTTTTGAAGAAAAGCATGGATCGTACCATATTCAAGATTGTTTTATTCATTCTTTCAGCTACACCATTCTGTTGGAGATTATAAGGCACAGTTGTTTGATGTTTGATCCCATGTTGGCGAAGATAGTTTTCAAATCCATTTGATGTGTATTCTTTTCCATTATGAGTGTGAATAGACCCAATGTGAGATTGTGCATCATTTTCTATCCATTTATGAAAATTTTTGACTGTTTGAAAAGCATCAGATTTGTTCTTCAATAAATAAACCCAACACACTCTGGTGTAGTCATCAATAAATGTCATGATATATTTATTTCCATTTGCAGAAGAAACAGGCATTGGACCACATAAATCTGAATGAATAAGTTCAAGCTTCCTATGTGCTCTTGAATGTGAGTCATGAAATGACTGTTTGTTATGCTTTCCTAGAATGCAAGCATCACATTGCTTAAGTTTTCTAGTAATTGTAGGCAAACCAGCAACACCATTTTTCTTCAATAAACGGAGACTGTCATAGTTTAAATGTCCAAATCTAGCATTAATAAACTTGATGGAAGTGTCCCTTCTTCATGATGAGAATTGTATGAGAAATGTTGTGCATGAGTAGATGTTCCTTGTAGTTTGAGAAGCCTTTCTTCTTCTATTCCCCTCATGACAAGTGAGTGGTTAGATGCTTTTCTTACCTCAAGCTTGCCATCCAACATATGAATGGAGTGACCTTGCTGGCGGATGTGGACCAAGGACAACAAGTTTCTCTTGGGTTGTGGGAGATACAGAACATGATCCAGAAGAAATTCTGGAAGACAAGGCAGTTTAAGCCTAATTGTGCCAAGCCTTGATGGCTTGATTTTTTATTGATTTGCAAAGTATACTGCTCCATCAACATTGTCAGTGAAATCTTCAAAAAAATATTTTCTATGAGACATGTGGCAGGTTTCTCCTGAATCAAGCAACCAATCATTTTTCCATGAAGCAAGTGAAGCATTAAACAAATATTCATTTACTCTAATGTTACATTGTGCCTCAACATAGTGAGCGGATTCAAGTGCTTTACATTTGTCTGTATCATTAGCTTTACCTTTTTGTTGGTTTCTTTTCTACTCAATTTTGTCCCATGGTAGCTTGCATGTAGAGGCATCATGTGATCCATTTCTTTTGTAGTGAATATAGTGTAAATCTGCCTTTTCTCCTTGAGAATGTCTACCCCACTGCCTCTAAAATATCTTCCTCTTTCTCTTCGTCCATCTCTTCCACTTGTAGAATCATGAGAAGGATTCTTTTCTTTATGAGCAAGGCACGCAATCTCTTCAGAAGATTCATGGGTTGTCTTCTTTCCAAAAGCTGCCTCTTTCAGCAAACTTTTTCACAAGAGAATCAATGGTTATATCTTTGAGATTTCCATTTTCTTGCAATGAATCAAGATAATTGGAGTAAGTAGGATAAAATGCCTTGAGAAAAGCAATGAGAGGAATATCCAATTCAACCTTAGTGGATTTTATGTCATGCATTATAGACTTTACTTCAGATGCAAGAGCAAGAGGATCATTATTTTGCAGTTCAAGAGTGAAGAGTCTAATCATGAGTTGAACGACTTCAAGTGTAGAATGTGAGTCATAGATTTATTTCATCTTTTGTAAGGCTTCAAAGGCAGTTGAATATGATGAAATATGGCTTTGTTTTTCTTGTTTTCCCAAATGACGAGTTCTTTGTTTGAGGTAGGCTGTACTGGGTCATTCTCTCCTTCTCTGACACACACTCCTTTCCACAACTCATTGAAGATGAGGGTGTGTTTTATCATTTGGGAGCATTCATGGTAGTTCTCCTTGCCAGTGAGAACTATTCCTACCATGGAAATGATTGAATACTTTCTGTAAAAAAAAACTTTTGCTGATAGAAAAAAAATACTACTGCCAATATACAGTAAAAATGTACTCAAAAGGGCATTCCCAAAGGGTATTATCGTCCACTAAAACTTCTAACATAAGGTTTTCATGTACCCATTGAATCACTATCATCACAACTTCAATACACGGAAAGAAAATGAGTTTCACAAATGTACACAACTACCAAAAACATTCAATGCATGCGCAGTATACAACCTCTTTTTAAAAAAGGCTCAACGCATCATGAACGTTCTGCCTTCACCAAATATTCTGCTACAAATGTTGTCACTGTTCAAATGTATGACCAGTGTTCAAATATTAGAACAGTCAGCATTCAAATATTACAATAGGTAGCAATACAATACCCCAACACAATATAAATACAACCCCTTCAACACAAAAAATAAACGCTCTAGAACTCAACACTGGCTGTCATAGCATGGAGTTAAATTCTGCAGTGCGCTAGGACAACAGTGTGAACTATGAAGCCATCGAATCCAAGGAGAATCTACTACAAGCACCAAACCCAATGCACACACTAATTACCGAGTGAGAAGCTCATGAGTATATACATAATTAGGGACGATGAATATATGAAGCCATCAAATTCAAGGAGAATCCGCTATAGTAAAAAAACCGAGAATAAGAAGCTCAATCATTTAGTATGAAAAACCTGAGCTGCAATTTAGATAATTTTCATTGAGCAGACTAGAATAAACATATTCAGTGAGTAGCCATCGTGCCATTTGGTTGGTGAGGAAGAAGGGCCACTACCAAATTCGTAATTAACATTTGTTAATTATCACCATTAATCTCAGCAGCTCATCAACATGAGAACCAGGCATTCACGTCGAATTCTTCTTGGTATGTGGAGGCTCAATGGGCATGTCACGTGGACTTTCACGTGGCAATGGTGTGTTTCACTGCTCCTTGGGGTATGGAGTGTCGCGTCCCACGGCTACTGGAGTTTGGGTGGAATTCGCATGGGACTCTGCCGCCAACCATCTCAGACCACCACGGCAGAGGTAGCGCTGGTGCGCTAGAGAGCATTATGGACAGAGGTAGCATTGGTGTGCCAAAGACTGTTATGGACAGAGGTAGCACTGGTGCGCCAGAGAGCATTATAACAGGACAGGGGGGATATGGCAGATAGAGGAGTTACAAGAGCATAAGAGCTCAAACAAGGAGTTGGCCCTCATACCATGTTAGGCCAGGAAGTAACTCCATTAGGCAGAAAAAATGATTCATATTATTCCATTAGGTATGTTATTGTTATATACAAAAGGGTGTCATTGTTCAGTTCATCTCCTGATGACTGTTCACATTCCTAATTTAATTATTTACATAAATTCGCCCAATCGTGAGGATTAGGTGTCAACAGGTTGCAGAAGGAAATATGATAGTTACAATAGGGAGTATTAATGGGGGAGATGTTTTGGAAGAGGATGGTTTGGGAGGATATGATGGTTTAATGATGGAGGATGACGAGATATTTGTGTGAGGGGGTGTAACAATGGGAAAATCCTGTTACTGATACAAAGTATAATCCTTTTAAGATGTTACTTTCAGTTGATCAACTAGATTCTAGAGTTTATGGAAATTTGACCAAACCTTATCATCAAGATTATGAAACAAAGCCTTAGAAGATTGTACATATGACTCAAACTTCATAGGGTCAAAATGTGTTTCTAAAAAAGAAGATTCAGACTTGGACTTGAATAATGATAACTCAAAGTTAGATCGAAACAAAAATGTTCAAGAGAAATTAGTTATGCAGGGAAAGTTGTTGTTCTTAGAATGGAGATGTAATTGTTTTAGATTTTGGAAGCTGAGACTTCAACTTTTTGAAGAGATTCTCAGGATTCGCAACTACTGCTGGAGGGTTAGGATCAGGATTAAACCTCGTATATATTTTAGGAGCCAATTTTTTCCTTAATCTACACTTTGCTCAGTTACTGAATCAACCTTCTTCAAAACTAGAACCTGTCACCAACCCTAGATCTTGATGAACTCGTGAGAAACATCCTAGGGATGATTTGACACTTCTCTCCCCAATATAGTTGCCAAAAATTTTATAACTCCTTAGTGTCCCAAGGTTGAGAAATAAGACCGACATAGGTAACCTCAAACCAACCTTTTGATTTGGAAGCTAGCCACCCTACCAAACTAGAGAGGGCTCTCTTTATGGTCACAACTAAGGATTTGACAGGTGAAAGAATGAATTTTAGGCCAGATAGTTCAACTGAATTTGGGGTTTTTGATTTTAAGGTCTTTGATGGATGCTGGTCTAGGCCTAGGGGGCTAGGTCATGGTTTCCAAAATATGAGTTTGCAGAGAATAATGGGGTAAGATAGGCATGCACAATTAGTATTCTTGATTTGTCATTGTGTATAGGATAGAAAAATAAGGTTTCACAACATGAGTTTTATGAATTAATTTATAGGAAAATGTAACAAAAATGTGAGCGTTTCATCAAAACAGAGCATAAACATATGAATTATGTTTAATACTTATGAGATAATCACAAGAAAGAATTAAGATGGAAGTAGAGAGGAAAATGCATTCATACTGATGATAACAGAACAAAAAACACTTCTCATGAACATACCACATGAATCCCACTATAATAGTTGCAACTCCTCTATATTACTTATGCAAATAATCACAAGTACACTAGCTCCACAAAGCCTTGACTAAAAAGAATCCAACCCTTCCCTTGAGTTTGATTTGGGTAGACATAGGCCTAAACAACTCTTTCCCCCTCTTAGGGGTTGAATCCCTCATGATAGAAATAGTTTACATGATTATATCTAACCAAACCTAAACCTAGGGAAGTTAAAAACAAACTCCCTAATTAAACCAACTGATTCATTTTGATTTTACAAACATAAGTAAGCATGAAACTACATGAAATTTACATTGTACACCTCAGTTACATCTAATTTCATCACATGACTATAGTAGAGAAGTAATTTTACCAACATATTTGATTTTGATTGGAGAAAATATGAATTCCTATTTTTCTGGGAAAAGAGCAGTGCGATCTCAAAAAAGCCTAGTCCTAACTTGGACAATAGTTTTGAGTGACTTCCATTGTTCCAAATTATGAACTAAAGGAATCATTGAAAATATTAGGATGTCCAGTTGTCCATAGAGTCCTTAAGCATGCAAAATGGCCTCTCCAAGGCTGAGAAAAATGGATTCGCTTAAGATCACTAGAAAAGAGCAGCACCAAGGTGAAAACAATGGCACAAAGTGGTGTTTTGGCATGTTTCTGGCATCTTTCCTCCAACCAGAAGGCCGACATGGCACAAAAAAAACATAGTAGATACGTGCAAGTCACAAGCTATCTATATATATAAACCTTTTTTGATTTGAAGGTCTCAGTGAAAAGCGTATATCCAGGATGTTGCGCTTTTGGCTAACTGAAATTTCTTGGTATGGCCAAGTTTCCAAACTTTCAATTTTTTCTTCAAAAATGGTCGAGACTTGCCCCTTTTAATTGGAAAATGATGTTCTAGGAAATGAGAGAGGCCTCAGTCTTCATATCAAGCTTATCCTTCTTCCTTTTCTTAATTAGGGCTTTCCTCAATTTCCTTTTCAAGATTTTGACCCTGATTTGATCAATCAAGTGCTGAGTGTAGTAGTACCTCTGTAGGTTGGTGGCCTTGTTTCCCATCTTTAGGAGAATATCCAAATGATCATTGAATTTCTGAAGACCATTCCTTATATTCTTCAAAATATTCTTCAAATGATTTGCTAATGTCTTGCTGACCTAATGGAGGAGATGACTCACTCCCTTGCCCTTCTTGTCTCTCTAAACCTCTGGACTTTTGCCTTCCAAGCTTGACCTTAAAATTCGCGTCCTCAATCTTTTCTAGATCAATAATTGGCTTTCCTTTTTCATTCTCTTCCACCACATTGGTTTTAGGTTTGTTGAGCAAGAGATGTTTTACCTTTAACTATATGTTTTCCTGATGTAGGAATGCAATCATATAGTTGGCCTTTTCCAAATCATCCTTTCACCCGTTGATTTATGCCTCTTTCTCTTTAATGATTTTCTCATGTGACTTGTCCTCCTCATGTATTGCTAGATCTACCATATAGGTGTCAAAGTCTTCCTATTCTTCCTCTTGCAAAGGTTCCTCATGGTGATGTGCCCATATCTCTTTCTCAACTAAAGTAGGCTTGGCCATTTCCATGCTGCTAGTAGCATACACAAGCCTCTTTCCTCTGGTATATGTCTTAGTCACCTCAACCCTAGATGTTGTTGTTACAGTTCTGCTTGTATAACCCATTTCTTGTGGTCTTGGTGATGCCAATGTTGTAGACTCACTCCTATATTGAGTTGGAGTAGGCAAAGGAAAGGGTGATTGAATGAATGCCTCCCATGACACGTTGACCTATGTAAGTTGATGGCATATAATGAATTTCACCAAGCCATGATTGAACAAATATAGGTTGATGCTATTTCCCTCTGCTATGTAGCCTTTTTTCCATTTTTACCAAGCTTCTGTAAAGGTAGTGAGGTGGATTAAGAGGTTTAACACCTATGAAATGCCTCAATAATATAACATGGTACTAATATATCCTTGAAAACATACCCCCACATGTGAATTATTTCATGATCATCTTCATGATAGGGGCATACTTATTAAGCAAGTGTCTAAAAGGAAAAATATGCTTTGGAGCAGCTTTGTAAGGAGGCTTCAAAAACATTTTATAATTTTAAATGTATAGGTATATCCTTTTGAACCAAACCTCTCCATGATTTTGGATCCTAGTGGCTATGGAAACGGCCTCTGCTGAAATGGTAAAGGTGACCCCTACAATATTTTCCTTATGCCTCCTTAGACTGGTGCTAAAGGTGCTTGTTAATTTATCACTAAAATCTAGTTCTTCAATCTTTTGGTAGAAAACAAGGCAGCCTGCATCTTGGAATGACTTCTTGATAAATGGTGAATCCATGATATCATGTACTTCGGTGGGTTCATACCTGATAATATGACCTCTGATATGCTTCCTTTGATCAATGGTTATGGTTTCTGGATCCATTGTGAAACCCTATCTCACTAGGAAGGGGAATTAGGGTTCAGTGTTAGGAAAACAAGGGACTTTGGGGTAATTATGTGAATGGAGGAAGACGAAGGGGCTTGAGAGTATCTAAATTCTTGGGGAAAATTTTGGGGGTAGTGATAGATGTTAGGGAGTGTAGGGAGGTGAAAATTTCAAAACTGAGTGACGGAAATGATCATAGAAATCAAAAAACACAGTCCTAGGCTAGGAAGGTGTAATGTATGCTACGGTTTGTAGGGTAATGAAGGAAATAAGGGAAATGGGTGAGGGGATGTTTCAAGGAAGGTGTATGGACGTTGAGGGAGGGTGTTTTCAGCATGAAATTTAGGGTTTTTCATAGAAAATAAATTAAAAACACCATGAGACCAAAAGCGTAGCAAAACCCTAAGAGAGGGTGATTTTATAAGCTTTCAAGAATGATCTAAATCAAAAGAAAGGTAGGGGAGGGGAAAATGAACCACACTTGCTTGTTACTGATGTGTTGGAAACTATGGTTGATGAAGAAACCCCTTGAAAAGGTAGATTTTTCTCCCTTTAGAAAGACACAACAATTTTCAAAAAAAGAGCAATACAGCTCACAAAAGCACAACGAGGGACGAAATTTGGCACTTTGTTGGAAATAAATTTATTATCAAAGGGTGGAAATTATTCTTGCTAGTGGAGTGATTTCCTATGGAGGTGGAATGAGAATTTGTTTTTCTCGTTTGGTCTTCTTATAGGTTGGGGGGTCAATTTTATCTTAGGTGGTGATGTGGCCCCACCTTGTCTTTTCACAAAATGATATGAAATGCTAGTATATTATAGCTTCAAACCTTATTATACATAATTAAATATTAATAAAGATCAAAATGCACTTCATAGATCATTATAGAACACTTTTCCTTATTACTACTCCCACAATGATTATCTAGATGATATCGTGACTCATTTTTGACCCTTTTGATGACTTGACCTAATGATGACATCTAATTGAGTATGAAACTGATGATTTTAATCTTGAAACACCATTGACCATGAGATGAAGGGAGTAGAAACATACCTAGACACACTAACAAATGATAAAAAATTTATTGGAAAAACTATTGAAACTGTAAATATTTGACCTAGGACCCTATCCACCATATTGAAAAAGTAATTTGATCACTGGTCACTACCAAGATTGACTGCCACTAACAGGATGCATGTTGGAAGTGTTAGAGTCAGTCTGGTCAGTCCTCTGTCAGAGATAAAAACTCTTTATGCATTTCATTTTTAGGAGTTCCGCTCCATTCACTCAGCTGCATTCCGCTAGGGGCATGCCATAATCTGGCAAAAAAGGTCATGCTACTCATTTCCCCTCATGTCTGGCTCCTACTGGCTTAGGTCTTTTGTCAATGATCACTAAAGTCCATGACAGTCAAGGTCTGGACCTTTAACGGAAAAAAGTCATTTTCGATAATTAGTTCTAGGGATTAATCAATTTGGTCTTTAGCCATGTCCAATAAAGCCATGCAGGCCAGAGTGAGGCCCATACAAAGTTATGATTCAGAGAGTTTCATCGTCATGTGGATAGACTTCGACTATTCTTCAAAACTCTGTTTTGAAGAAAAGCCAAACAGTGTCATTTGTGATAAAAATTTCCAAAAAGTCGTCAGTTGATTTCTTTAGGTGCATTCATGATTTCCATGGCGAAATGCCCTTTCATGCAATCCCTGCAAAGGGTGCCGAAAATTTTAGCATTTGAGCTAAAATTTCAAAGAGAAAAGTGAAATTCAGTATTGATTTAAGTCAGTGAAAAAGTGTCAAAACACAACATTAGCAAAATGGGTTTTTGAAGAGGAAAAAATTAAACCCATGACTTCAAAGCCTTTATATACTAGTTTCCACCAAAATCAAAGTTAGTGTGCAAATCAAGTTCATAGGGAAACATTGCAAAGCATTGAGAGAACAAAGTGCGTGTTTGGAGTGAGTTGGAGGCAGTTTACAGAGCACGGCACACACACAGAGGGTCGCAGCGCACACACAGGGCGTGGCGTACACAGAGCCAACCCACAGTGCAAATTTTCTACAGGCGCGCACACTGGGCTTGGCGCATGGTGCACACCCACAAAGGCCCGAAACTGTGCCAAATCGCCTCTAATTGCTTGTGAAACCCCTCAAATTGATAGATATCACAACAAGACCTAGTTTCACACCATCATCAAAGGGCAGCCCAAGTACAGTACACACAACAGTCATGGCATCTGAGCATTCATCAGAGTATGAGATGGAAACACAGAGTGATTCATCCTCGGAATAGCAAGCTCCCAGGACGCATCACAAGAGTGGCAAACATGTTACCAATGAGCCAACTACCCTCACTGAATTGCAGGCCTGCCCTCTTGCCATGTCATGCTTCCAGCATCTACCATGTTTTGAATTTTGACAAAGGGTGGCTGATGTTAGAGTTCATCATGAGTTGGCCCGTCTTTTTGTGCTTCACCTACATGGAGGTCAGTCTATCTTGGCCGGGGTCACCTTCACATTGACACCCGAAACTATGTCAGTGGCAACGGGCATACCGAATGTTGGAGAACAATGGCAAAAGAAAAAGAAGGTGGATAGGCAACACTATGAGCCTTACATTAAGGCTAGATTCTTGAGGCAGCTCACAAGAGTCTTTACATTCAGATATTTGAAAGATCAGTATGCTCCACTCATGAAATTGATCATGAAGTACTTCAATTGTGAGGGGAGGTTCTCTTGTCTATATGCCTATCACATCAGGTTGCTCATGCACTTTACCAAGGTGCGGATGCTGAACCTCCCATTTTTCATATGTAGGAACATATAGAGGATGAACACCTTCATGCATCATAAGACCCCTCAATAGCAACTTAACAATGTTTATCACTTTTCTCTTATCCGGATTTTGGTGGATCATCAGTTGGGATTGCAGGGCATTGCTTGGGAGGACTTCATCTCCCATAACCTCTTCAGCACTTCACAGGTACTATCAGAGGCAGAGCATGAGATAGGTGGTCCTTCTCATCAGTATGAGCGCCATGAGACCACTACTATTCCAGTATTCGTTACATATCAGAGAGGCAGCAGGCACTTCTTTGCAGCAGCAAAGCGAGTATTATCTCCACCCAGGGTGGAAGGGGCCTCACTTCCGGCATCGACGACATAGGTATAGAACAAGGGCAAGAAGCCCATGCATGACGAGGGGCCATCAGGTGAATAGGAGGCCTTCATCCTCATTCGGGATAATGAAGCAGATGTGGAGAGTGCCAGACTTAGGATGACCATTCAGGAGCAGAACACGGAGATCCAAGACTTGTCACTAAATTTGGAGAGGGTCAAATGCATCATCAGGTATTTGAAGGAGAGGAACAAATAGCTTGAGGACCAGCATGAGATCATGGAGCTGCAAAGCATCCGTGAGAATCGACAAGATGCCCAAGAAAGGAGGATCGAGCTCACTACCTTGGAGCAAGAGATTAACAATGACCATGAGTCTTGGCTCAAGCACATCAACATGCACCTTGAGAGACTATTGGAGAAGGTCGATAGAGACAAAACCATAATAAGGAGGATGGTTTATCATTACAGGGCACAGAACATGAGTTCAAAGGCTTGGATAAGGAGCTTGAAAGCAAAATTGAGCAAAGCAACACAGAGGCAAAAGAGGCAAAAAGAGCAAGATCAGCTTTGAATCATGGCTGAAGCCTTTATGGCCTAGCATAGTGCCTCTTAGAGAACCTCCAGCCCAAATTTCAAGAAATTTGGGGCAATTTTGGTCACATGGCAAAATTTCGGTCAAAGTACAGGTTTTTTCTCCCTGTGCGCCACACCACTGGTGTGACGCTTAGGATTCGGAGCTCCAAATTGGAAATGGCTTGCATTTTTTGATTCAGCATGAAAAATCACGACTACCGGTGCTTGGACAAGAAATTTGGGCATGATTTGAGTCTCCAGGAGGTCAAAAACACCCAAAAATGACCTCTCTGCCCCTATTTTGACACACATGAAGCAGTCTTGGGAAAATGAAGATTTGGAGGGGAAACAGAGCACCAAATTCAGAAATTCCACTTGGGTTGGAAAGTAGACAGGCCAGGCTTTCGAACACGTACACTTGGGCACATTGTGGACTCCTACAGGTGCCTCAAAACAGCCTCCAAAATGGCACGGTGCATATAGAATTGGGCGCGGCGCATATAGGGAAAAAGGCCAAATTCACCTCAGTTTCACGAAATTTCGATTCGCAACATTCTCCAAGTGGGCCCGCTCATCTACGTTTCAATTTCTTTAGAAACTAAGGAAAATTTTAAAGAGTTTCGCTTCTACCCAAGTGGCAAAGGAAGGAAAATGGTCACCAAAGCCATTTGTCATTTTTGTAACGCTGCACCTGTAGCTAATGGTTGGCTTTCCACCTCCATTTTCTAATGATTTGAGAAACTCCCCAACCCTTGGTCATTCTATCTCCTCATGGAATATTCTATTTATTTTATGCAAATCATTTGCAAAGAGTTGGTTGGCTTGTAATTTCTGGGAGACTGTGGGAAAGAAACCCTGTTTCTTCATTGTATATTTTGACAGAGGATTAATGAAAGGCAACGGCTCTGTTTCATGAGATTGATGTGGTTGTGAGTGTAGAAAATGTGTTTTTCCTTATGTTTCATATGTATTTCATTATGTTTCATAGTTCATTCATATTCATTATCAGTGAAATTTTCTGAGTAAGATAAGGTAGAATTCATTTTTATTGCTCTACTTGTGGGAAAGTTTCATGCTGTGTGTTTTTCTTCTGTTGAAAAGGATTCATGTACTTATGCCCTTTTCAACCTCATAAGAAATCTCTCCATTCCACATTATTTCAAACTAAATTTCTAGACTTTCCATCTGTCTTGCCTCACGAAGTAATCTGTGCCTTTGTATTAAATTCTCTGCTCATTACTATCTGTTGGTCCCATACCATCCCAGAAACTCAGTCATTCATAAAAAATTGCTTCTTGTATCCATAATTACTTACTAGCCTAAGATCAATATTTCACTGTAAGTCATCTCAAACCATCCCATTTACTTATTCACTAAGTGTGACTCGTAGAGAGCCCTCTCCTGTTCTGGTAGGGCTAGCTACCAGACTGAGCGTGGTTTGTGGTTACCCTGAATTTTGCCTTCCTTCAGCCTAAGGCAGATTTAGACTCTAACGTAGTGGCGACTTCGCTGGGGATCAAATCTATCCCCTTACTTCTTGACAATTCTAAGCTTCTGGATGATAAGTTTAGGATTTGATAGGCTGAGTGAGTTGGTTGTGTCTGTTGATATTTCTCAATAGCACATTGGCTTCAAGATGATATACCAGGGCTAATCCAGATCTAGATCCTCCACACAGCTACGAAAATCCCAATTTGATTTCAAGAATTCATCATTAAGAGAGCTCTATATCTCCCGTGTTCAAGTCCCATTCATGCCCGGACATTTTTGAGTATCTTGAAGAGCTAGAGTTCGACGAGCAGTTTGAACTATCGTTGTTCGAAACCAAATCTGAAAGGGCGGTTGACTCTACTATCCACAATCCACAATTTCTTGTAGACTTGGAGACGGAAAGGGCTAACCGATCGATTGATAACTACATTATAGCTCAGCTCATACTCCGATTACTAGTCCCTTAAAGACTGTGCACACTCCTCCAACACCTCCGAGGCCAAATCCACCAAGAGTGATGGCTGCCAGTTTTTCACCTCTTGTTCTACCTCAAGTTTTAGATGATATGCCTGCAGATTATCAGAGCAAAATCTGATTTTTTGATGGCACTCCTAACAGCATTACTACTCAGCAGCATGTGGACAGAATGGCAGATTTCTATGAACTTCATGAGATCGATGCGGAGAATGTGGCAATGAGACTTTGTGTACAGACATTTCCAGGTGAAGTGAGGAAATGGTTCAGAGGTTTTTCGGTTGCACGTATCGCTACCTTGGCCACCCTACAAAGACAATTTTTAAACCAATGGGAAGTTAAAAAGAATCCTCTTCAAATTCTCGCCAAATATGAGCAGATCAAATGAAACACTGGTGAGTCAGTCCAAGACTATTGCATTAGATTCAATTCGGTTTATAACGAAATTCCAAATCATATAAGGCCACCTATGGGACTAGCCATGGTGAAGTTCCCGGATGGTTTTGATGCTAACATGGCTTATCAATTAAGAGAGAGAGAACCAACCACAATGGAAGACATGCAGAAGATAGCAGTCAGCGTTGAAACAAATCTGCTGACCAAGAGAGCTAGAGCAAAGGCAAAGAAGAAGGTCACCGTAAAAGAAGAGTCTTCCTCGGTAGATCAATTACTCTAGAAGGTAGAGCAGATACTTGAAAGGGTGAAACTTGAAAAACCGAAGCCACAAGTTAGAAATACTAACTTTCGTAGTCAACAACAACCGCAATATAGACTAAGATAGAGAGATCAGTGAGCCCAAGAGCAGACATCACAGCAGCCAATATTGCCACCTTTGCATGTTCATGGATCAGAGTTAGATGAGGACGGGAATATAATAGGTGAAGAAAAACACCTCTTTGCTCCTGATGATTTCCCTATTTATCTCACTGAGGATGAGGAGTATGCAGAGAGTTCGGCTGTACACAAAGATGTAGATTTCATTCCAGCAAATGACACCGTCTTGGAGGAAGAATCAGATGAGTACCAAAGAGGCTATATGAATGCTCTGTACACCCAACAACAGCAATATTCACTTAGAAACAGAGATGTGCTGGTCAAACCAATTTAGAAAAGGAAGGATGTTGAGGCATCAAAGAATGATTCATCAGTTGCACGAAGGAAAGGAAAGGAGGCGGTTGATCTAGATAGTAGCAAATCACATCAACAGAACAATCACATCATCAAGTTGCATTGAAAGAAAAGGAAAGGAAAGAAATCCCAGTCAAAGAGGTAGAAAAGATTCCCGTGTTTAATTCAGAGAATGAGATTTCTAAATTGAAGGTATCCATACCATTGACTGAAATAATGAGGAACAACAATTATAGAGGACAGGTACCTAAAATGTTGAATTTGGACCCAATGTCCAACATGGTGAATGTCGAAGATGATCAATGTGAAATGAGTTTTGGGCTAGCATCGAATGGTGAGTCTCCTGATAGTGATGTGCCACCTTTTTATATCAGTTTAAGGTTGCATGATTTTGTGTTACATAATGCCATGTTCGATTCTGGAGCCTCTCACAATCTCATGCACAAGGCTATCATAGATAAACTGGGTCTGGACATCACCCGCCAGTACCATGATCTCTATTCATTTGATTCCAACAGAGTAAGATATATAGGACTCATCAAAGACTTGGTTGTGAGTCTAGATCAACTCCCAATGAAGAATGTTTTGATGGATGTTATTGTAGCAGATATTCCTCCCAGGTTTGGCATGCTTCTTTCTAGGTCTTGGGTAGCGAAATTGAAAGGGACACTACAGCTAGATTTCTCCTATGCAACAATTCCGGTGTTTGGCCAAATGAAGAAATTGTATCGGGAACAAAAAATGAAATACATGATCACAAGCAAGGAGAAACCGATAAATCATTCGATTAATTATGTACATACAGATTTAGAGTCTTTTGTTTTGTATTCAGATAGTTTCAATGATATCAATAGTCAGTTAGTAGAAGCAGATGATATTTCGGAAATAACAGAAAATTTTAGAGGGGTTTTA
>APFE031416133.1:45332-57372 GCA_000404065.3 Pinus taeda | reverse complement strand
CTTGCAAGATGAGGAAGAAGGTTTGTGGACCATGGATTTCGATGGAGCAGTGGGAAATGATGGCGCTGGAATTGGAATCTGGGTACGCAGTCCTTTCTCCGCCCCGAACAAAGTCCCTAGTAACGTGCGGGTATGCTCTTACAAGTTGGCTTTTGAGTGTTCAACCAATGAAGCTGAGTATGAAGCCTTGATTGCTAGTCTAAAGATTCTAAGAAAGCTGAATGTTAAGAGGATTTCAGTATATGGCGACTCCGAATTGGTAATTAAACAGGTCAGAGGCGAATACCAAGCAAAGCATCCTCAGATGCGGGCTTACTGTAATGCAGTCCTAGACATCCTAAAATTATTTTCAGAATACACCTTGACATGTGTGCCTCGTATGCAAATAGTATTGCTGATGCTCCTGGTAAGGCAACAAGTAGTTTGAAAATCCCAATGAACTCCAACAATAAATTCGAAATCCATATCAAGCATCGTCCAACTGTTCTAGACAATCAGAGATTTTGGCAAGTTTTCCAAGATGATGAGGAGATTGATGATTTTCTGCAAAACAAAGGCAAGTTTAAAGAGACCTCAATTGATGTAGAAAATGACAATGGTAAAGGTAATGGTATAGATGAGGTACAGATCAATGAAATGGACGTGTTGCAGCAAAAGAATAAAGTTATTCCTAAAGGCTTGATACCTTTAGAAGAACTCTTTGATCAAGATGATGTAGCCCGCAAGCCAACATTGCAGCCAATAGAGAAGGGTGTGGAAGAGGTCAATATCGGAACAGCTGCTAATCCCAAATTAGTAAAATTGTCCAAAGCATTGCCACCAAAGATCAAGGACAAATATATCAGCTTGTTGTCCTCATTTGCAGATGTGTTTGCTTGGGACTATTCTGACTTAAAGACATATGATACCAATATAATTCAGCACACTATACCCATAAAGCCCAATCAAAAACCATTCAGACAGAAGTTGAGAAGGTTAAATCCAAAGTTGTTGCCATCTATTGAAAAGGAGATCAACAGGTTGTACAAATCAGGGATCATTGTGCACATCAGATTTTCGGATTGGATATCTAACTTGGTGCCCGTATGAAAGAAGACAGGTGAGATTCACTTATGCATTGATTTTAGAAATCTCAATAAAGTTTCACTGAAAAACAACTATCCACTGCCTAAAATGGACCATATACTTCAGCGAGTAGTGGGAGCATCTCGTATGTCACTACTTGATGGTTATTTCAGATATAACCAAGTTTCTGTCCATGAAGATGACCGAGACAAGACATCATTCACCACTCCATGGGGAACATTTCATTACGCTAAAATGCCTTTCGGTTTGAAGAATGCGGGTGCCACATTTCAACATGCAATGAACTTGGCTTTTGCAAATGAGAAGGATGTCTTTTTGGTTGTGTACTTGGACAATTTGACGGTGTTTTCCAAATCTGACGAAGAGCACATGTACCATCTAAAAAAACTTTCAAAAGTGTAGAAAATATGGCTTGTCGTTGAATCTGAAGAAGAGCTTGTTCGCCATGGAGGAAGGCAAACTACTCGGGCACATTATCTCAAAATATGGCATTCGTATTGACCCAACATGTGTGCAAGCAATTCAGCAAATTGATCTTCCATGAAATAAGAAAGAGATACAATCGTTCAATGGTAAAATGAATTTTCTACGTCACTTTGTACCTAATCTTGCTGAGCACCTAAGAGAGATGACAAACATGCTTAAAAAGGATAGCCAAGTGAAATGGACCGAGGAGGCAGTAAAATCTTTCAATTTGGTCAATTTGGCTCTTTCCTCAACTCTAGTTCTAGTCAGCCCGGACTACACGCAGGATTTTATATTATTTTCATTCGCTTTGGCGCACACTATGGCAGTTGTGTTATTGCAGAAAAGAGATGATCATGAGAGACCCATTGCATTCTTCAGCAGAGCTATAAGAGATGCAGCCTTAAAATACAACTTCATTGAGAAGCAAGCCCTTGCACTTATGAAGGCATTGAAAGATTTCCAAGTATATATTCTACATTCTCATATTTTGGGCTATGTTCCTAACACTGCTGTCAAATATGTTTTAGTGCAGACCGATCTAGAAGGAAGACGAGGCAAGTGGATTGTAGCCTTACCAGAATATGATGTGGAAATAAAGCCCACAAAGCTGGTTAAAGGATAGGGATTGGCGAAGTTAATGGCCGAATCAAACTTGAACGCCTTGGACAACTGCTATGTCTGATGAGAATGAGGAAGGATCGTCAATTCAATTATCTAAAATTTTTTCTCTTTCTCCATGGTATTCAGATATCATATATGTGGTTAAAAATTTATCACCACCGCCCGGCAAGACTAGAAAAAAAGCGAGAACACTCAAGTTGAAGGCTGCCAAGTTTTGCATTCTAAATCATGCACTGTATTGGAAAGATCATGAGGGTGTTCTGTTAAATTGTTTGGTGGAAAAGGCAGCAAAGAAGGTCATGGAGGACTGCCACCAAGGAGACTGTGGTGGTCATCGTTTTTGGAAATCAACAGCAAATAAAATTCTGAGAGTAGGGTACTATTGGCCGACATTGTTTGCTGATGTATATAAGATGGTCAAGCGCTATCATAAATGTTAGATTTTCGAAGGAAAGCAGAAGTTACAACCTTTACCACTTAATCCTATAGAGGTGAGTGCTCCTTTCCAGCAATGGGGGTTGGATTTCGTTGGTGAAATGCATCTTGCTTCTTCTAGTCAGCATAGATGGATCCTTACAGCGACAGATTATTTCACGAAATGCATTGAGGCAAATCCCATGAGACAAGCTACTGATGTGGTAATCATTTCATTCCTTGAAAATAACATCTTGTCTCGCTTTGGTTGCCCAAATAAGTTGATCATTGATAATGCAGCAACTTTCAAATCAAAAAGGATGGTAGAGTTTTGTCATAAATATCACATCATTTTGGGTCACTCAACTTCCTATCATCGACAAGGAAATGGATTGGCAGAGTCTTTGAATAAATCATTGGTCAACATCATCAAGAAGCTGTTGGAAATAAACAAGAAGAGCTGGCATAAGAGGTTGGTCAATGCACTTTGGGCAGATCGGGTCAATCAGAAGAAATCCATTGGTACGTCACCGTTTGAGCTTGTTTATGGAGTTGATACAGTATTTCCTACCTCTCTTGCTGCCCCAGTAGTCAAACTTCTTTAGGAGATCGACAGTGAAGAAGATCCCATGTAGAGAAGGTTGAATCAAATGGTCCACTTGCAGTAGATCAAAGAAGAAGTTTTCAAGAACACATCCAAATTGCAGGAGAAGATCAAGAAAATCTATGACAAAAAGGCAAACGAGGACAAATTTTAGTTGGATGATGTGGTACTGAAGTGGGATGCAAGGAATGAGGAAAAGGGTAAGCACGGTAATTTTGAGAACCTCTGGAAAGGTCCCTTTAAAATTGCAGCATATCGAGGTTAGAATGCCTTTCTTCTGAAGGAAATGAACGGGGAAGATTGCCTAGGAGTGCCGATCAATGGTCGGCTGCTCAAGCGGTACCATTTTTATTTCAGTTTGATTAGAGTTTGTCAAGTTAGTCTTCAAGTCATTTCAATGTCAAATTTAAGTCAGTTTTTTGGTCATTTTGGTTTCATAAATGAGTCAGAGTCCGGTGTGGTTTGTCGAAATAATGACTCCATAGCCCAATGGACAAAGGCACTGTCTAGCTCTTCCAGAGATCTGTTGTTCTTGGCACCTCCAAGGAGCTACCATCCCCCACTGGAGCCAATGTTAAAGTCGGTCTGGTCAGTCCTCCGTCAGAGATCAAAACACTTTATGCATTTCATTTTTAGGAGTCCCGCTCCATTCACTCAACTGCATTCCGCTAGGGGCATGCCATAATCTGACGGAAAAGGTCATGCTAGTCATTTCCCCTCACGTCTGGCTCCTGCTGGCATAGGTCTTTTGTCAATGATCATTAACGTCCATGACAGTCAAGGTCTGGTCCTTTAACAGACAAAAGTCAATTTGGATAACTAGGTCTAGGTATTAATCAATTTGGTCTTCAACTATGTCGAGTAAAGCCATGCAAGCCAGAGTGAGGCCCTTACAAAGTTATGATTCAGAGAGTTTCATCGTCATGTGGATAGACTTCGACTGTTCTTCAAAACTCTGTTTTGAAGAAAAGCCAAACAATTTCATTTGTGATAAAATTTTCATAATAGTCGTCAGTTGATTTCTTCAGGTGCAGTCATTGTTTCCGTGGCCAAATGCCCTGTCATGCAATCCCTGCAAAGAGTGCCGAAAATTTCGTCATTTGAGCTAAAATTTCAAAGGGAGAATTGAAATTCAGTATTGCTTTAAGTCAGTGAAAAAGTGTCAAAACACAACATTAGCAAAATGGGTTTTTGAAGTGGAAAAAATTAGACCCATGACTTCAAAGCCTTTATATACAAGTTTCCACCAAAATCAAAGTCAATGTGCAAATCAAGCTCATAGGGAAACATTACAAAGCATTGAGAGAACAAAGTGCATGTTGGGAGTGAGTTGGAGGCAGTTTCCAGAGCGCGGCGCACACACATAGGGGCACGACGCGCACACAGGGCGTGGCGCACACACAGGACGCGGTGCACATAGAGCCACCCCACAGTGCAAATTTTCTACGGGCGTAGTGCACTGGGTTTGGCGCGCAGGGCACACCCACAAATGCTTGAAACCATGCCAAATCGCCTCGAATTGCTTGTGAAACCCATCAAATTGACAAATATCACAACAACACCTAGTTTCACACCATCATCAAAGGGCAGCCCTAGTATAGTACACACAATAGTCATGGCATCTAATAATTCATTAGAGTATGAGATGGAAACACAAAGTGATTCATCCTCAGAAGAATAGGCTCCGAGGAGGCATCACAAGAGTGGCAAACATGTTAGGGATGAGCCAACTACCCTCACTAAATTGTAGGCCTGCCCTCTTGCCATGTCATGCTTCTAGCATCTATCATGTTTTGAATTTTTTCAAAGGGTGGCTAATTTTAGAGTTCATCATGAGTTGGCCCGTCCTTTTGTGCTTCACCTACATGGAGGTCAGTCTATCTTGGTCGGGGTCACCTTCACATTGACACCAGAAACTATCTCAGTGGCAATCGGCATACTGAATGTTGGAGAATAGTGGCACAAGAAAAAGAAGGTGGATAGGCAACACTATGAGCCTTAAATTAAGGCTAGATTCTTTAGGTAGCTCATAAGAGTCTTTCCCTTCAGTTATTTGAGAGATGAGTATGCTCCACTAATGAAATTGATCATGAAGTACTTCAGCTGTGAGGGGAGGTTCTCTCATCTATATGCCTATCATATAAGGTTGCTCATGCACTCTACCAGAGTGCGGATGATGAACCTCCCATATTTCATATGTAGGAACATAGAGAGGATGAACATCTTCATGTAGCATAAGACCCCTCAACAGCAACTTAACAACGTTTATCACTTTGCTCTTATCTGGATTTTGGTGGATCATCAGTTGGGATTGCAGGGCATTGATTGGGAGGAATTCATCTCCTGTGACCTCTTCAGCACTCCACAGGTACTATCAGAGGCAGAGCATGAGATAAGTGGTCCTTCTCATCAGTATGAGTGCCATGAGACCACTACTATGCCAATATTCGTTACATATCAGAGAGGCAGTAAGCACTCATTTGAAGCAGCAAAGTGAGTGTTATCTCCACCCGAGGTGGAAGAGGCCTCAATTCCGGCATCAACGACACAGGTACAAAATAAGGGCAAGAAGCCCATGCATGACGAGGGGCCATCAGGTGAATAGGAGGCCAACTTCATCCTCATTCAAGATGATGATACAGATGTGGAGAGTGCCAGACTTAGGATGACCATTCAGGAGCAGAACACGAAGATCCAAGACTTGTCACTAAATTTGGAGAGGGCCAAATGGATCATCAGGTATTTGGAGTAGAGGAACAAATAGCTTGAGGACCAGCATGATATCATGGAGCTGCAAAGCATCCGTGAGAATCGACAACCTACCCAACAAAGGCGGATCGAGCTCACTACCTTGGAGCAAGAGATTAACAATGATTGTGAGTCTTGGCTCGAGCGCATCAACATCCACCTTGAGAAACTACTGGAGAAGGCTGACAAAGACAAAACCATACTGAGGAGGATGGTTTATCATTACAGGGCATAGAACATGAGTTCAAAGGCTCGGATAAGGAGCTTGAAGGCAAAATTGAGCAAAGTAACACAGAGGAAAAAGAGTCAAAAAGAGCAATATTGGCTTCGAATCTTTGCTGAAGCATTTGTGGCCTAGAATAGTGCCTCTTAGAGAACCTCCAGCCCAAATTTCAACAAATTTGGGGCAATTTTGGTCACATGGAAAAATTTTGGTCAAAACACAGGTTTTTTTTCCCCGTGCGCCGCGCCACTGGCGCGACACTTAGGATTGGAAGCTGAAAATTGGAAATAGCTTGTATTTTTGGATTCCGCATGAAGAATCACGACTACTGGCACTTGGACAAGAAATTTGGGCATGATTTGAGTCTCTAGGAGGTCAAAAACACCTAAAAGTGACCTCTCTGCCCCTATTTTGACACACATGAAGCAGGCTTGGGAGAATGAAGATTTGGAGGGGAAAATGAGCACAAAAT
Organism: Pinus taeda; assembly: GCA_000404065.3. NCBI lineage: Eukaryota > Viridiplantae > Streptophyta > Pinopsida > Pinales > Pinaceae > Pinus > Pinus taeda. The sequence goes on along the minus strand of APFE031416133.1, from coordinate 50,736 downwards.
TTAGAAATTATACATGGGTTAGAAAGTAGACAGGCCAGGCTTTCCAACAAGCACACTTGGGCACATTTTGGACTCCTGCAAGTGCCTCAAAACAACCTCCAAAGTGACGTGGTGCATATAGAATTGGGCACTATGGAAAAAGGCCAAATTCACCTCTCTTTCACGAAATTTCGATTCGCAACTTTCTCCAAGTGGGCTCACTCATATACATTTCACTTTTTTCAGCAACTAAGGCAAATTTTAAAGAGTTTGGCTTCTATCCAAGTGGCAAAGGAAGGCAAACGGTCACCAAAGCCATTTGTCATTTTTGTAACGCTGCACCTGTAGCTAACAGTTGGCTTTCAACCTCCATTTTGTAATGATTTGAGAAACTCTCCAACCCTTGGTTTTTCTATCTCCTCATGGCATGTTCTATTTATTGTATGAAAACCATTTGCAAAGGGTTGGTTGGCTTGTAATTTCTGGGAGACTGTGGGAAAGAAACTCTGTTTCTTCATTGTATATTTTGACAGAGGATTAATGAAAGGCAGCGGCTCTGTTTGATGCGATTCATGTGGTTGTGACTGTAGCAAATGTGTTTTTCCTTATGTTTCATATGTATTTCGTTATGTTTCATAGTTCATTCATATTCATTATCAGTGAAATTTTCTGAGTAAGATAAGGTAGAATTCATTTTTATTTCTCTACCTGGGGGAAAGTTTCACGTTGTGTGTTTTTCTTCTGTTGAAAAGGATTCATGTACTTGTGCCCTTTTCACCCTCCTTAACAATCTCTCCATTACGTTATTTCAAACTAAATTGCTAGACTTTCCACCTGTCTTGCCTCACGAAGTAATCTGTGCCTTTGTAATAAATTCTCTGCTCATTAATGTTCGTTGGTCCCATACCATCCCAGAAACTTAGTCATTCATAAAAAAATGCTTCTTGTATCTATAATTACTTACTAGCCTAAGATCAATATTTCACTGTAAGTCATCTCAGACCATTTCGTTTACTTATTCACTGAGCGTGACTCAGAGAGAGCCCTCTCCTATTCTGGTAGGGCTAGCTACCAGACTAAGCATGGTTTGTGGGTACCCTAAATTTTGCCTGCCTTCAGCCTAAGGCTGATTTAGGCTCTAACAGGAAGTTTCCTCAAAATTACCAATACTTACAACGATGATTGGTTGGTTGACTTATTTCTTAGGTTTCTTCTTATTCTTCCATTTATTCTTCTTCTTAGTCACCATACTACTATCCTCAGGGCTTTTACCAAGAAAAGAAGAAGAAAGGGAGGAGGACATGTTGAGTGAAGAAGGTAAAGGGTCAACATGAGGTTGGTGATGTTGAGATGGTGAACTTGGTTGAGGTGAAGAACTAGTTTGAGGTGGAGGAATTTGGTTATTTGGGATTAAATAAGTTGAAAGCAACCACATCGGTAAACATATTATGAATTCGAGAAGCGACAACATAGACACATAAGAAGGACTGACATTTTGAAAGTCAAGGACTAGGATTTTGGTTAAAGGGGTTTCTTTATCGGTAACTTCAGAGATTATTCCCATTAGATAAAACTTACATAAATTTCTTACCAATATAAATAATATTCATAGTCCACACCCAATGCCTGTAAAAAGAAAAAACAAGAAAATAACACACACTAGTAGATATAACGAGTCAAACCATGCACATAAAATTTGGATAGTCAAATCACTCTTTGGTGATGAAATATAACGCCATAGAGATCAATGTGAAAAGTGAATAAATATGGAGTGAGTGGAACCAATTATGCTTACAACATACTTAATGTACACGATATCGTGAAAGTAAGTTCACTTATGCCATCTCGAGCGAAGAATACCCTACAAAATGGTCCAAGTGAGTCTAGTCAACTTTTGTTCCATGTACAACAGAGACTTTTCCTCCGCTGTCACCTTGGGTAATAGCCCTAATATTATGGTCTCTAACGTTACCACTTAAGACAATTTAACTTGGTGGGGCAGTCGTAGATCAGACATACATGCAAGGGAAGAGTAGAAAATCTCAATCCCCTTGAAAGTTCCTCAACATGGTTAATATGATGTTTACTTCCAAGTAACTCCCAAGCACATTCCAGCACCATTTTTGATACATGTAAATCACTCTACAGTAACCAATGAAGTGGGTAAGATATGATCGCGTGCTTAACTCCTTTGTAAGGGGATCTTAACAGAGCCAAATTGTAATAAATGGATTTACTCCCTATCACAAGATTCTAGTGTTTGTTTGCATCTTTGGAAAGTTAACTCACTTCCTTATTCCAAAGCCCTATAATATAATCTAATGTAGGTAGAAAGATCCCTAAGATTATAAGAATTCTAAAGTGATTTTATTAGCACTGTTTTTTAATATCGTTACCTACTCAATGTGTAAATGGATGTGAGCCTAACAATGTTATGACTTGACTAAAAACTTTAATGCAATTGAACATGATATCGTGATCTTTCTATTTCAATGAATTGCAAGTAAAGTAAGGAATGAGGTTTCATTCACTTTTCAGAAATAAAATGATCAGTGAATCATTTTCAAGATATAAATGAGAGAGAATGTAGAATACATGATTCTTCGCCCTATTCGAAAAAATGCAACCTAATTTCATCAATATCTAAGTTACAAAAAGTAAAATTTTAATCTTAACAGCTTCTTACATACCCAAAAAAATTAATGAATTCTTCCTTCAACAAACAAAAGCCATAATTTCAATTTGATGCCATGAATTACAAATTACTGTAAGTAGAAGCTTATGTTGTATCATAGACAAAAATAATTAATATTCACTTCAACAAAAACAACAAACTCCAAATCATAAGCGTTGCCTTGAAAAAACCTAAGCTAATACTAATGATTCTTTGCAATAGTGAAAAAAAGTACTTAATTTCATCTTTTGACATAAAAAAGGATAGAGTAAATCTATCTTACTTTGACGGATCATTTTTTAATTAATCTACAAAACTTGAATCGTAATTTGCAAAAATAAAGAATTCTTTAAGAAGGCAGCCCAAAATATCAAATCAAAATAAAGAGGGCATCTCGAGAAGCTAAACAAGTCTAACTAAATATAGCAATCAAAAGTTCATGGATTCAACAATTGGGAAGCATATATTTTCAAAAATTTTCAACATGTGCATATGTAATCAGTATGATTTTGCGCGCATACGAACTATTGCTAAAGGCTCAATGCGTAGATATACACTCTATGGCTAAATATAAAGTGTGGAGTTTAGGAAAATTTTAGAAAAAATAAAAAATAAAACCTAACAAATCATAAAATCCAAACTTTTAATATGTTTTGGACATTCAGACAGGGATATGAGAAAAGGTTCAAAAGTCAAAAGAAGGAGATGATGAAGAACGAGGCACTCCCTTGTGGAGTCGCCCATTTCTTAAGCGAACTAATCCTTCTCACAAACAATATGGATCTCCCTATATTTCCAACAGAACCTAGTAATAAACATGAAAAGCATTGTTACGTTTTCTTAGCTTATGACAAACTAAGACAAGCAATATATGAAGAATCCCTTACTGATTTAATGAAGTGCCTGTTTAATTCCCTTCGGTGCTTCTCACAGCCAATTTTTCCTCAATGCCATAGAGGCTTTCCAAATGATTTCCATATCTTCTCCATGATGCTCCAGAAGAGATATGCATAGACAAAAACATTCAAAAGGATAAAAGAATCTCAAATATAAAGTCTAACATAAATGAAGTTATTAACTCAAAATACATGATAAGGTTAATGAATAATCAGCTATAAGTCATGTGAGTGATCAAGGAATCTCACAAATAGCATAAAAATAAACATAATGATGAAAGAACAATTTCTTTGTATTGAATTCAAAGGAGAACAATCTTACCACCTAGTTGCCTTGATGTCACAAGCCTCTTCCCATTATCTCCAACCTTATCCTTGGATTAAAATACTTCTTGCCCTATTTTTGCAGCATAAGCCTACCTTTAGTGGTCCTCTCCAACCTTCTAGCCTATGTTTGATTTATAGGCAACGAGGAGGAGGTTTGAGATACTCTTCCTATAGGATGAGATCCTCAAATGATGGGCAAAGAGATGGAATTAGATCTATGATGAGAGGAATCAAGCTTGAGTAAGCATCAACTCGAACCTTTTGGCTAGGAAAGATTCACCCTACAAAGTTTCTAGAATTTACTTTTTTATTTTTACTTGCATTGAGTCATGTGCGCAATCTATTGTGTAAGGAAGAGCGCGCTTTTGCACTGAATTTAATGGTCAATTTTGTGTATGTGCAAAAATTGGCTAGGAAACCATGTAGGTACAAAAAAAAGGTTTTTCGGGCTTCTAATCCTAAACTTTCATTCTTTTCGAGATTGTTTAGCCTCTAGCCTTATAGGGGAATGATTTGGAACACTTTGATGGATAGAAAAATATCCATATTAGTGGTCATTTTCCTAATGGAGGAAAAATGATGTGTAACAGTCTTGCAAGGGTTCAACCAGTTGGAGCCCTAACTCCTTATACCTTCACCTTGTTGCGGACATGTAAAGAAAAATGGAGAAAGAGAAGACTGCTCTGATACCACTGATCCAAAGTTAAACCAGAATGTAACAAAGTACAAAGATTCATCATAAATAACACTTCATTTCATTAATATCAAAGAATTCAAATATGCTTACAAACATAATGGAAATAAACTAGCTCTGGCTATGGTAGCTTATCGCTGAGAAGAGATGTGACAACTACAAGCCTTTAATTTATGTTGTAATGAAGTTAGAAGGCCCATTTATTATTAACAAATAATGATAAACCCTAAACATCGAAAAACCTAACCATAGGAGATGAAGCGCCAAAACTATGGGCCTCGTTTGGGTAAATTCGTACATCGACTTCCTGGGGTCATAACTTTGGCATATGATATTTATTTGACGTGCACAATACCTCGTTAGAATTATCTATCAGAGAACTACAATTTTTAGCTCCAAAATCTTTTTTGGCATGTTTTCTAGCGAAATAAATAAATAAATAAATAAATATAAAAAAACATCATTTAGGGCCTCAAAACAGCTCCGGAAGTTCAACTCCCTAAAAACTGCCAAAAATAGTAAATTGTGCTATAATTAAGGAAACTAAAAAACTGAAAGAAACTATGGTTGGGGTCCAAGTGGAATAGGAGGGTCGCCACCAATATCCACCTGGGTCATTTGTGGCTCAATCAACACAATGAAATATATATCATTGATATAAATAACTGAAAACTTCCTTAAATTAAATTAAATTAATATTGATTAATATATCATTAAATGAATAGTGATTAATTAAATTAACTCAAATTAATTAATGGTGATTAATTTAGAGCGATTGATTGATTAATTAATTCATCAATAGTAATTTTTTTTTTTTTTTTTTTTTTTTTTTTT
>APFE031416133.1:21951-43916 GCA_000404065.3 Pinus taeda | reverse complement strand
AATCAATACTAAATCCATGGGATTAATATTTCAAACTTAAGTGTTTAATTATTATTATTTTATTTTTTGTAAGCTTCGTACGACCTTTTCATTAATTTTCTGTCAAAAAAGCAGGTTATATTCATATGTGTGAAGGATAGGTGCCCTCAACCTTCCTTGAGGGAAATCAGGTCTGTTGGCCACCTAAAAACAAGATAAGTCATCCAGAAACAAAAAATAACAAGTCTTACAAGCCACACTATATATGCCTGAGAGTCTTTGTTCTTCCCACTAGCTAGATACCTATAAACATAACTAATAATTTGCCTACAAAATTGGAACTGTTTCATACAAAACTATAACCAAGGGTGCACTGCCACTCTATTCATCATCCATTGAATCCACTGGAGCAAGGTCTTCCATAGTGGAACTTGGCAGCTCCATGTGGGGAATATAAGCGATGTGCTCCTCTATGTAGTTAAGGCATTCATTCTGTTGTTTCAATTCAAAGTGGATATTTTGAAACTATTTAGTATAATTTGAATTTCCATGGGAGGAAAAATGTATGTCAGGTGTAAACTACTCCAGGGCTTTATCCAAAAGACTCTCCGTCATCCAAAATAAGTGAATTGTTTGCTTATATTGAGTGGATCTTCCACAGGTATGGCCAGGGTCAAGAACCAAAGTTTTCCACTCAACTAAATCAATTTCCAAACTCTCTTATGTCTATTTAATCTCCTCTTCTGAATTTGCCATGAGCTGCTTGACTGGGGTTGAACTACCTTAGTAATACACCTGAGCGGCTTCCTGAATAATTCGGGATGTCAATTTATGTCCACGCATAGTCCCCAAATGAGCTAGGTTGATTTTCCTATAGAGGGGATGATCTCCTTTGGTTCCATGGCCATGGCCTCCTTAGCCATTCCTTCCCTCACTAGAGGCATGAACTATTTTATTTCATCTAGAAATCAAATAGTGGAATGTGTCAGAATATTGAGTTTGGCCCAAATAGGATCTAAGCTCAAAAGCAAGACACTACCGAAAATCGCTCTAGCCCTAAATACCTACTAATGAAATTACAAAAGAGACCAACAAAATAAGGAACCAGTTTGAAATATTGCTGTCAACCAGTGACCAGCAAGGCATTATTGCCCATGTCTACCATTACTCCACTAATGCCCACAATCGGGCCTATTCTGACAAACTGAAACATCCACAAGTCAAACCACATAATGTGCCAGATGAATCTCATCTCTAAGTAATTCCAGCAACAAAATTGTAGACTTGAGAAAGAAAGAACAATCGAGCCATGCGCTGCCCCTTAACCAAGACTCACACACAACCATGCACTGGAACCGTTAGAACCAAATACAATATACCTTTTCCGTAGATATGGGATTGACACCATATATTTCCCACATTTCAGTGCAAGTTAGTGCTTACAAACAAAAATGTCCATGATCCAAGACAATACATAATGAGACTCCTCAAGAACCAAATAGAATTGACCAAAAACTCAAATGTTCACAATTGTGAAATAAAAAAGGCGAGGACTAGAGTGACACCCGGAGTAGCCCGTCAGCCTAACTACAAGTGAACCCATTCGCGAGAACCAGATTTCATAGAGGATTGACATATGAACATAGAAAACTAGCAACTCGACACATAACATTGACCAAAACATACTAAAGTCTAGTGAAAAAAATTCCAATCCTACTAGACTTCCCCTGTTCCATGCATCCCATATACTCGAGGACAGAGATGAAGAGTCATAGATGCAGGGAGAAAAAAAATAAGAACGGAGACATACCAATCAATGACTCCTTGAACAAAAAGAGACTGAGCCAATGATCTCCCCGGCAAGAACAACCTTGATGAAATCGACAATGAACCAAGGACATAGACCAATATACCAAGCACAATGGAGGATGAACTCACCTTCTCGACTAGGTTAATGGCTATTCCACCTTCCTGGTCAGCATTTAACCCTTTCATGTGCACAACCACCTCTCCAAGCGATGCATGCATATGGAGGCTGGCCGTAGATTTCTTTGGGATTTTCATTACTCAATGGGCAAGATGTACCCATTAGTTCCATCTCACACCCCAATCAGGGAAGTTTGTTTTGATTCTCCTCATGTTGTTGACTACCTTTGGTATCTTCCTCTAGTATACCTTCGAGGGAGATCAATTCTTCTTCCATGGTGTGGGGAGGCCATGCCATCTCTTGAGATCTACCTTGATGAGATTAGCTCTAGCTTTCTAATAAATCTACTGCCTTGTTACCTTCTCTTAGAACACGGGATGTTAGGAGGTAGTCAAATGAAGGGAGGAGCTCTCACTTCCTACACTATATGCATGATGCACTAGCTATGACTTATCTTGTCCCATTTAGTTCCCTAATTTAACCTCTTGACAATGTATACCATCAGTCTTGAATCCCCTTCAATCACTATCCTCTTGTAACCCATTCTTATAACAATGAGAAGTTCTTGTTTGATTGCAGTAAAATTTTCCTCATTGTTACTAGCATACCCAAAGTTTGTAGCAAATACAAGTCTAGTTCTCTTCTGACAACCCTAAAATATGCCACCATACCCATCATTCCCTGGATTACCTTCTAAAGCTCCATCAAAGCTTAACTTGATGAACTTGTTCGGGGGTGCAATGAAATACTAATGTTACGTGATGGGGACTGTTCAAAGTTTCCAAGAGCTTGGATCTATCATGATGGAAGATAAGTTCAGTAGTTTGAGAATTATTGCTTCATGAGGGCCTACTTGCCAATCATCTGGATGCCATTTTCCTAAAAGAATGGTCTCTCGAATATTTTGAGTTATAATTCTCCATATTACTTCTTGAGGAGTTTTCCTGTGTTTAAATATCTTGTTGTTTTGTTCCTTCGAAATGGCCCACAATAAGAAGACCAATTCTAATTCCCATACTTGATTTAGGATCAAACTCGAAAAAATAACTTAGCTCCATAAAAGTATGGAATCCTTGATGCTTTGTGGATCTTTGTCCAAGTGGCCAAACAGTTCTCCTAGTTGGTGCAATTTTTGGACTAGAAAGAGGCAAGTGTTTAAAACATTTTCTAGGTTTTCATTGTTTTGCTCACAAAGGAAAGAAAATGTAGGACTGTGGAAGCCTCACATTCAGATCTAATCTCAGGTAAGGAGTCACCCTTGGCATACCAACCATAAAAATTGGACTATTTTGGCCATAATATACTTGCCCAAATATTGTTGCATAAATGACAGTGATGATTTTGGAACTTTTTTTCTCTGAGCCAATATGCTTCCTTAATGTTAAATGAACCCCAGGTTGAGTAACCCTATCGAAGAATGTCTTCGCCCCCCAGGTAGGTTATTTTCCTTCATTGAATTTCTTTGTCCATTAGTTGTCATTTCTCAGAGGGGGGTCGATTGTCCAATCCTTTAGATCTTTCAACTTTCTCCATCCTCGGTTCAGTTGAGAGGGCTTCCAAAATTGATCTATTGTATAAAAATTCATGCTAGTTGTGTATAGGAAGTATCCCCTAGATTAGGATGACTAAGCAAATTTTCTCTCTGCTACCAAGAATCCTAAAAAAATAAAGTTGTACGTCCATTTCGAATATCTCTGAAAATGTGTTCATTTATAAGGACCCTGTTCCCTTTGGCCAAGTTGCATATTGAGCATCCCTTTCGGGGATCCATACATCTAAATATATCTTCTATTTGAGTCGGTATACCATATTTTCATTTCCATATTTTCTTCTTTAAATATTGTCCCCCTTTTATGCACCTCCACTAAAGCTTGTCTCCCATAACTTGATTCAAGATTAAGGAGTCTCTAAGACTTTATCCCCCGACCATCTTACGAAGAGTGAGAGTGTTCTAGGATACCAAATCCAATTTCTTTAATTCTTGAGCAGCATTCCATGGGAATTTCCTAAACATCTCGACCATAGCTGAACAAGAGGTTTTAGGTGTGGCCATACTAGAGAGACGATAGATAGGGATAGACTAAATGACAAGTTTGAAGAGGACAGTCATTCCAACTAGATTGAGGGATTTAAACTCTCGACCAATGAGTTTTGATTAGCTTTTAAGAAGGAGGCCTTACCAAAAATAAGTCTTTAAAAATTAAACACTAAAGGCATTCCCAGATATTTCATAGGTAAAGACCCAATATCAAACCCCAACAACCTGGATAAGAAGGTTTTCATAGTCCTTGGGGTATTAGAAAAGAAGATGTTAGAGATCGGATCTCCCTAAACTAAGGCCATGAGAGGGACTGAAGGTGTGGGAGGGAGAACCATTGAACAGGATAGAGCAGACATGGGAGGAAATAAGGGAGAGGATCCAACTTACCCAATGTTGGTCAAATCCAAAATACTTCAGGATACTAACAAAATAAGACAAGCTGAGGTGGTCATAGGATTTAGATAATTCTAATTGGATCATCATATTAGAAGATTTAAGCTTCTTCAAGGAATGATCTATCTTTTTAGAAATAATAATGCCATCTAGGATTTGGCAACCTTCCATGAAACCAAATTGTTCAAGGGAGATAAGGGTTGGAAGTATAGTTTTAAGATACTTCACAATAATAGTAGAAATAATCTTATAAAAAAAATCATAAAGAAATGGGTTTAAAGCCTCGGGGATCCTCAAATTTTGCATTTTAGGAATTAAAGCAATAAATGTTTAATTAAGACTCAAACACACCTTCTCGTTAAATCTTGATTCCTCCACCACTTTGAGTATGTACATTCCAATAAAGTTCCATGTTGTTTGATTAAATTTTGTTGTGAACCCATCTCATCGTAGAGTTTTGTTCTTGACCATTCCTTTAACAACATGCTCTGTTTCCTCGAGAGTCACAACATGAATTAGAGCCATTTTCTGATCCTAGGAAATTAGCCGATGGATGTGTTGAGTGATTCTCAAAATACCTTTTGATCGGTCCTAGGGGGGCTTCCGAGAAGAAGGTATGGAAATGATTAACCACTAAATTTTCCATCTCATCATGTTGAACCAAATCTGCTCCTCGAGCCATTGTTAACATAGAATATTTTATTATGTTGTTGGTGCTATATCATTTCTTTGTGGAAGAACCTTTTGTTTCTCTCTCCTTATCTAAGCCATTGTATTATGGACCCACAAGATTTCTTCATGTTTCCTTCTTCTTTCTAGCTCATTCACCAGCTGACCTTCAACCTCTACTAGGATTTCTGATCTACCTTCTAAAATGAGTTTTTGTTGAACTTCTTGCATTATATCTTGATTTTTTTTATCTTTATAAATGTTACCAATCTCTTCCTAGTTCAGTCACTTAATATGGGACTTAAGATATTTAATCTTGAGTTGGAATGTGTGCATGTCATTTTGTCCCTGCATAGTGCTTCCTTTCCACCAGCTTTCAACTTTCTACATAAATAACATATCTCTTAACCAAAAAGATTCAAATCATAAAGGTTAGTTTTTAGGACCCATTTTAGATCAATCTCCATATTGATCGACCAATGGTTTGATCCCATTTTAAAAAGAATCGATGATTTTAAAAAATATATCGAGTTATTACCTGTTTAGAAATAAGAAATCATTCAAGGAGTGATGTTACCTGATGAAATCGCCCACATCTGTTATTCCATGTGAATACTCCATTGATGGTTGGGATATGCATGAGTTGTATTTTTGCAATTATTTATGAGCTCCAGTATTGCAACAAGGATGTTACAACTACTAGGGCTACCAGCTTTACCTCATCAACTCAAGGTTTGTACAAACATGGAGGTGACTGTGTTATATACATAGTAGATGCAATGGTCTATTCTTGTCACTTTTCAGCTGGGGCAATAAACCACTAAGGTTTGTTCAAACCAGTCTTCTATTGACTAGAAGGAGTATGACTACCAAATAGCAAAAGGGAAAATTATTCTTAATGCAAAAAGGAAATGTTGCCTACTCTAAGAATCGAAAGTGTTGAATTGGAAAGTGTTATAAAGTACATGAAATCATCTATATAAGAATCTAGACATATTTCTTGCAAAAGAGACCTAACTTAACCTTGGATCTAGCATCTAGTTATCTAGACTAAATAAGCATGAAAATTATCATAAAACTACAATAACTATTGCATGCATGTACTAACTAGAAATTGTACAAAAGCCTTTTTGATTTTCAACTTTATGAATGTAAATGCTAATTGGAATAATTTAATCATTGGCATGGGAGACAGGCATGGGGAAAAGTTATCGAATGGTGTTGAGGGCATGGCTGCCAAGTGGCGGCCTAAGCTAAGTTGAGATGATCATTTCTGCTCAATTTGGGCCTAAAACAACTTTCTGTAGGGTTTCCTGTAGTACTACAAGATGTCCTAGTTCTACTACAGGATGCCCCATTTTACTATCAGAAACAGGCCAAAAGCTATAGGGAGGTAGGAAAGGTACAATAAAGTGTGCGAAAGGTGTCTGATGGGGGAATAAGGCATAGAGGAGGTGCACACTCCCAAGGCTCAACCCAAGTTTTCAAGATAGTAGACTTGCTCAAGGAAGATGTCAAATTTACTAAAAAACATAAATTCAGATTAGGGTTTGGTGGACTTTGGTAGCATAGGTGGAGAAGACTTGGATGACACTGGTGATATGAGGTCTCCCTGTAGATGAGAAACTCTTGCAACAATATACATTATTTTCTTCATTTATGCACCGCTTCATTTATATATGGAAAAGATGAGTTTAATTTAGGAAAAATGGAGTTATTAATGGCTAATGGCTAAGTCTATGAACAGAAGTGCTTCTAAACCATAGAAAACTCAAGAAACCAAAATGACAATTACAAGTACTTCTAAGGAATTGAGAGAAAATTATCTATGCAACAAGAAATCATAAGTTATGCAATGATCAAATAATAAATTTATTTTTGGGCTGTGAGAATGGAACCATCAAACCATGATCCCATAAGGGAGATGAGGTAGAGGCCACTACCACCAGATTTTTTGAAGTGTTTACTTTTACTATTGTACCACTGATCTGTCTATTCAATAATGGAAGAAAACTAAGTAATCATCCAAATACTTACATATTAAACAAAGAACAAATAACTTCAACAGCTAACTATGAATATAATCTAAGCATACATATTAAAAAAGAGGAACCTATGTTGGTAGGGTTGGGCCCTAACCCAAGAGCTTCAGCCATGTGAGTCAACTGAGTGTTGGATCAAGGCAATTCTTCTCATTCTCATCAAAATGTCAAAAATACATAAGAGTAACTAGTCACAATGCCTTAGCTCGAAAATGCCTCTTGGCTACAACAAAAAAAGCATAATCTAATGAGGCCCTAGGCCTTCTTATTTATGCAACTAAAGCTACCAATAAATTTCTTAAAATTAGGGAGTCTTGTCACCCAAACATGAAATTAACTTGTCTTCGACTATCACTAGCTTGGTCTCCATTGACCTCATTAGGCTTGGTTGCTTGTAACTCCGAGATGATGAGATCTAGTGGAGGAATATTAGAGTGATTGAGGAGTTAAGAATGGAGATCCAATCTCCTAAAATCCTTCTTTCTTGTCTACTCCAAGTTCCTGCACTTAAATTAGCCAAAAAATACTCCAGATCCTGTAATTAATTCACATTAGGCCACATGACATAACATCTCATCTTTACCCTTCTCACTAAGCAAAATATAATGAAATATGTAAAGAAATGTGAGAAAAGTTGATTTTAATAAGCTAGAGAGTGGCATTAAGTTTCGTATAATTTACCTATTTATGAGCCCCATCATCATCCCCCTAGTAAAACATTTTCTCATCCTCCGAGTAAATTAATCTAGGTCCATGTATTTTATTTCTCTTATGGCCTCTCTGACATCCCATGCTTATGTTGATGTAGTCTCCTCTTGTGGATAAAATCCTGCATGCTTCTCTATTTCCTCCCACTGCTTTCTTTCCTCTTCCTCCTTTCTTCCATCTAACATACCCAATAGAAATGGTGGACTGAGTTTCAAACCAATCTAGTTGATTTTGACTCTCTATAGTTCCTTCTTATACAGTGGGGTCCAGTTCTACTACTAAGCAACCCCCCTTTTAATGTATTATAAATTTCCTATGAAATTTATTATATTAAAATAGGGACCCTTTAATTTTATTAAATCAACTAAAAATTGTTAATCAATAAATATAAACAAAGTTTAATACTTAGTATTTTTAATTAAAACCCAATTATTAAACCTTGATTATCCAAAAAACTAAATTTTAATAGCCCCCGAGACCAAAACTATACTTAGGCTTCAAAAACCTTGAGTATTAAAAAAATACAGGTCATTTAATAAAAAAACAAAATAATCAGTTTTTATTTCCCAAAGGTTTTATCTTTATAAACTCCAACTCATCCAAAATCCTGCATCACAAATAAACAAAGTTCTAAGGACAGATACCACTCTGCCAACTACGAATTGTGAAATGTGATTAACCCCGAACTTGACAACAAGATTAATACAATTGTATGATTCCCTCACATTCGTGGCTATCACAATAAACAACAAAACTTAAGTCTCATACCTTTAAGTATTGTGATATTTGATAAAGCCCAGACCTGATGGGACTATACATTCCAATCCATAAAATCCTGCATCTACAAGATATTGTAAAAGTTTCAAATATTAAAGTCCTCACTCCTGCCTATTGCAATTTCGATAAAGCCTAGACCCACCATGATTATAAAATCCATTGAAATTAAATATCGTGTCTGCGCAAATCATAAAGTTCCAAGAGTCAAGCCTCATTTGAATTGCGATTTCGATATGTTAGGATATTCCCATAGATAGGAAATAGTTCAGTATATCTTGGTCTAGCGTAGAGTTAGGTAAAGTTTGTTTCCTTACTATGTACATTTCTAACATACAATCTAATGGTAATGATATGTTCTAGACATGAAGTGATCCAACGCTTCATTCTCTCCTTGATATTATCAACACTTGATCTGTCTCTTAACACCTTATTGGTACATGATCTCTATTTCAAGAGCATGGAGGGTAATTTGTAAGGTGACCATTCAAGAGAGAATTTTATGTAAATTTTCTTTCTTTTACATTAATAAATTGCCTGAAGTGGCCACATTGGCTCAAGCCGTGGACTATTTACCTCTTTGAGGGTGTTAACCATGTCAATAATACTGGTGTATTGATCTATGATTTGTTTGTGAGCGGTGTCCTTTGGTGTTCTATCTGAGGACCTTACCCTGTAAATTCCTACATTGTATGAGAGCTATTTGAGGACTGCATCCATTGGTGATCCAAATATAAAGTCAGTACAACTACATCTGACTGTCGTTTCCTATATCTATTATTTCTGACTACTTTAGGGCTAAGAAGATTGTTGTATTGTGTTAGGAGCATTTGTTCCAGTTAGGAACCCCTTTCATTTCACATGAAAATATTTATGGTAGCCCTAGCTACGTCATTTTTAATATCTGGAAGTATATAGTTTTTATTTGGAATTTTAGTTATTTATCTCTATTAATTTCACTTTATTTATCTCTATTTTTTATTCCAGATCCATACCTTTCATTTCTGTGTATTCTCTTTGCCCCGTGAATCTATGTGATCTGGGCAAATCAAAAATAGAAAGGGAGTATTTTTCTCATGTGTATGCGCTTTTCTACCGTAGCTTAGTGTTATCTTGAAAAATCAAAAATATTGAGGAAAGTATTCAATTTCGAGTGAAATCTAACTTCAAGCGTAAGGTTTGCTTTTTTTTCATGTCCATTTTTGGGTTGTCTGGTCTTTTTTCTTGTAGGAAAAAGGGTTTTTCTCAAGTAAGAATGCACTCCAAAGCTTCAGTGACTAAAACAAAAAAAAAATACCCTTCCTTTTTTCCAAAAATTACTAACCTTTTAAACTAGCTCACTTGGTCCAAAGTTACTTTACGTAAAAGTGTTCTCACCCATTATAAAAAGTGAGTCACTTATATTCCTAAAGTCTCTTTATCTTTTATTTAAGTTACAATTTAGTGGGTAGCTCATAAACTACCATTGCAAAAGTGACTTTCACTTAATTATAAAGTCGGTCACATAATTTTGTTTTTTAAGTGAGCTATTTAGATTAAGTTTGGAAAGAGGTGGGATTTTTTTTTTTGAAATATAACATTATCATTCACTTCTACACATTCACGTACCTCATTAGCAGCATCAACAACATTTCCTCAAAAGGCCATAACTTCTTAATCCGGAAGATTTTTTACCAACCATTTTTTTTAATCGGCCTAATTTTGCAAGATCTTTCCATTAGAACACTTAGTTTCAGTATCTACAGATTTAGTTTGTATTAAAATGGAAATTCCATGCCAAGTTATTCTCTACAGCACCAACTACTTCCAATGCATGTCCTACAGGAAGGATTTACATAGAAGTAAAGGTATTTATAAAATAGCCTTAGGCCAAGAGTCTAAACCTAAACATGAAGACAAGCACACCAAATGGGAAAATAGGAAATATCAAGCACGTGGGTTGGTAGGGATGTCTATTTCTCCAGACCTTAGATTCGATATCGCAGAACTTGATACCCCTAATGAAGCAACGAAATAGCTCAATAATTTTTTTGGAATTAAAAATGAAATTAGAGCCTATCAACTCAAAAATGAGTTTCTTACATTGGACCCCAATAATTTTTCTTCCATTGAATATTTTCTGTCCAAGTTTAAGACCCTTAAACTTCTCTTGGAAGGTGTTAAGGTTAATAAAGGATATGGTAGCCTTATTTATTCCATTCTTACTAAGTTGGAACCAGCCTACTTTGTGTTTGTTTCCACCTTTCATTCTACTAGAGAAGCATTTATTTCTCAAGGAAAAAACTGCAAGTCCACCTCTTTTGATGCCTTTTGTGATTCTTTAATAAGAGAACAAGAAAAACTCTTACATATTGGTATTTTTAATATTGGAAAATCTTCTAAGAAATCCTTATCCACTCAGCAGAAACCAAGTTCAAATAATCCTAGGAAGCAACATCCTAAAAAGAATAGTCCTAAAGAAACCAAGGGTCCTAAGTACTTTCAATCTCAAAATGAAAATCAATTCAACAAAATGATAAGGAAAATAAAGACAAAGAGAAGAAGACTAATAGACATTGCAACTTTTGTAATCGAGATGTCCACATAGAATCCAAATGCTTTAAGGATATGGAAGCCTTGGAAGCAACAATGACGAAGCATAACATCCATTTGCAACACTTTTCATCTTCAGGAATATCACTTTTTGCATGTGGTTGTCAAGCATTTCGGTCTCGTTATGCACTAAATGTATCTTCTTCTTCTCATTCTCATGAGTGGCTCATTGATTATGGATCCTCCTATCACATGGCTAAAAACAAAGCTATGTTGTATTCTTTAAATGATTGTAACACCAAAAATATATATGTTGGTGTTGATAGATCTCATAGTGTTGTAGGGACAGGAACTATTCATTTAGACAATGGTCAAATTAATGATGTGTTATGTGTTCCAACCTTATCCTACAACCTTATATATGTATATTAGATAACTCATTCAGGTGAAGGTAAAACCGTTGAATTTTAACCTCACAATGTTGTAATTAAGGACCTAAGAGATCCTAGCCATATTTTAGCTACTGAATTGTCGATGATTCTAGAAGCTTGTATAAGTTTAACAACTTTGGGTCATCAACTCTTCCCTCAGTATTTGTTTCTCATAATGATGAAGTGAGAAAATTTTGGCATGAGTGATTTGGTCACTTAAACTATCGCTCTTCAAAATATATGTAAAGAAAATATGGTGACAGGTCTTCCTATGGTATCTTACAGAGATGGTGCTTGTTTTGGATGTGTATTCAAAAAAGATCATCAGGATATTTTTGAAAAGTGTGCCTCTTGGCATGTCTAAGCCCTTTTACAGCGTGTGCATAGTGATTTATGTGGTCCACTTCTAGTTGTTTCATTCTATGGCTACAAGTATTTCTTAACCTTCATTGATGATTTCTCCATACGCACTTGGGTATACTTCTTAAAACATAAGAGTGAAGTATTTAACATGTTCTTGGACTTTAAGGCCTTTGCTGAGAAACAATGTGGACATCAAATTCTTAAGCCAAGATCTGATTATGGTGGAGAATATGTTAACAAAAAATTCCTCAACTTTTTAACTGATCATGGAATTCAAATGCAACATATTGTTCCATATAATCCACAACAAAATGGTATAGCTGAAAGGAAGAATCACACCTTAAAGGAAATGACTAATTGTATGCTTCAATCTAAAGGACATAGTCTTAATTTTTGGACAGAAGAAATTAACTGTGCAAATTACATAGAGAATTGCACTCCTACTAAGGTTTTAAAGAATATCACTCCAGAAGAAGCATGGAGCTTAATTAAAATAGATGTAAGTCACTTTCATGTTTTTGGCAGTGAAGCATGGGCCCACATTCCAAATGAGAAACATAAAACATTAAAACCTAAGAGAGAAAAATGTATTTTTGTTGGATATTCTGAAGATGTCAAAGGTTATAGACTTCTTCCACCTAAATCCAAAAATGTTATTTTTCTGAAAATATATCACCAGCAAGCCTAGTTCAGTAGATGTTCCACCTCTCTCTATCCCTCAGTGGGTGAAAATTCTCCCCCACCTTCTCGGGAAGCTCTTTCAACTCCTCAGCTTGCAAAATGTGTTTGCACTACTTGGGATGCAACAACTTCTCTTGCAGGTGATCCTACAGATCAGCACCACACACGTTCTCAGTTTTATAGAGCCTCTTCTTTACAGGCTCAAGCTTTAGTGAAGTATGATCATGACACCTTTATAGAAACCTCATGCCATATACATTGGGATGCAACTATGAATTAAGAATATCATTCATTATTGGCAATTTATACATGGGATCTTGTTACTTTTTCAAAGGGACGAAAACTTGTTAGATGCAAATGGATTTACAGAACCAAGTTTGGACCATATGAAAAAGTTGATAAACATAAATCTCATCTTGTTGCTAATGGTTTTTCACAAGTTGAAGGCATTTAATATACTAAAACCTTCTCCCCTATTGCCAAAATGAACTCTATCTACCTTGTTATTTCCTTTGCTACCTCTTTCAAATGGGAAGTCCATGAGATGGATGTTAAATATTCCTTCTTGCATAGGGACTTACATGAAGAAATATATATGGAAAAACTTCCTGGCTTCATACAAACACACTCCAAACTTGTATGTCAGCTTAAGAAATCTATTTATGGTCTCAAGCAAGCTCCTTAGGCTTGGTATGCCAAAATGAATAGCTCTCTTTTATCCTTGCTAGTAGTGATCTCAACCTTATAAACCATGTGAAATCCAACCTTATTTGAAATGACAGACTGAGGACACTTGTGTTATTTTCTTGGTCTTTAAGCCTTGCAATCCAAGGAAGGTATTTCACTTTCCCATTCTAAGTATGTTTGTGATATTCTATGCCACTTTCACATGGAACTCTGTAAGCCAGCCACTTCTCCCTTTCAGTTTTGAGCCAAACTTTCAATCACTTGTACTTCCTGTAAAGTTGATGCTACCTTATACCGCCAACATGTAGGAAATATTTTGTATCTAACCCATACTCATCCTGACCTTTCCTATGTTGTTTTCCTTATTGCTCGGTTTATGAAAAAGCCACATGAAAGCCATTGGAAAGAAGCTAATAGACTAATTCATTATGTTTGAGGTACAATTTAGTTTGAGATTCATTACAGTGCATAAGCTTTTCCTCTATTGGTTGGTTTCACTGATTCCGATTGCGCTGGTGACTCTAATGATCGAAAGTCTAGTTCAGGTTATGTCTTCGCTCTTGGTTTTGGACCTATTACATGGGCTTGCCAGAAACAAAGTGTCATTTCTATTTCTTCACCAAAAGCAGAGCATCGTCATGCCATAGAAGCTAGTAAGGAAACCTTGTGGGTTCGTCAGATCCTGTCAGATTTTGGCTTTTAGCAGTAGCATCCAACTACACTTTGGTGTGATAATCAAAGTGTCATTGAACAATGTAAAGATCTAGTCCAACATCAACACAGCAAACATATTGAACTACATGTGCACTTCATCACAATTCTCATTCATGGCCATGTTCTTGAAATGCAATATTTTTCAACTGATGATCAAGTTGCAGACATCTTTACAATGGCCCTCACAGAGGTGAAGTTTACTAAAATTCGATTTATGGTTGGAGTTCAGGAAAATGTCACTAAGGGGCGATAGGCTCTAATGCCTCCTTCCTTCTCCTGTTGT
Organism: Pinus taeda; assembly: GCA_000404065.3. Lineage (NCBI taxonomy): Eukaryota > Viridiplantae > Streptophyta > Pinopsida > Pinales > Pinaceae > Pinus > Pinus taeda. The sequence continues at coordinate 29,692 of APFE031416133.1, read as the reverse complement.
GTCATATTTGTACATCCTTCAATCCTATCCAAAGTTGTCCTTAAGGGGGGACGTTAGGATATTCCGACACCTAGGAAATAGTTAAGTATAACTTGGTGTAGTGTAGAGTTAGGTAAAGTTTGTTTATTTACTATGCACTTTTGTAATTTACAATCTAAAAGTCATGATATGTTCTAGACATGAAGTGATATGATGGTTCATTCTCTCCTTAGTATTACCAACACTTGATCTATGGCTTAACACCCAATTCGTCGATGATCTCTATTTAAAGAGAATGGAGGGTCATTTGTAAGGTGGCCATTCATAAGAGAAGCTTACATCAATTTTCTTTCTTTTACATTAATGCATTTCTTGAAGTGGCCATGTTGGCTTAAGACGTGGACTATTTCCCTCTTTGAGGGTTTTAACCAGATCAAGAATACTAGTGTATGATTTGTGATATGTTTGTGAGTGGTGTCCTTTAGTGTTCTTTCTGAGGAACTTGCCCTATAAATTCCTACTAATTGAGATATGACATCATCAGTAACATCATACCCCACATCATTTGCCACGTTATACCCCACGTCATCTACCACATCATTGTCATGTCACCATTCCACATGCATCTACCATGTCATACTGAAATCATCCATTGCATATCACAAATCACAACTCTTTCAAACAACTCTTATAGTCTTCCATTCCATAACTGCGACTGTGATATTCCCAAGTATTACGATATGTGATTAGCTCAGACCTGATAGGATTATATATGTCATTTCATACATCACCTGCATCCGCACAATTCCATAAAACCATAGAATATTAGCCATCCACCTTTTACCGAATGTGATTGTGATTTTATTTGAAGTACTCCTAGCCTCCATGCGATTGCAATTATTCTGAGTTATACCCCTGGTCTGAAAGTGATTTACTATAAGACCATAAAGTCCTTCTCTCTTATCACATGCATCAATCTACATTGCTCTCCATTATGGTTATGTTTGAGATTTATTACGCTCTATGTTTTTCCTGATTTCTTGCAAAATGTTATTTGTTTCAAATAAAGTTCGCTTATCGGTCACATTTATTTTTAGCTTATCGTTTCCTGTTTTCCATGTTTAGGTTCATGAAAGAGGAGGAGAGTTGTGTTGATAAGTGTATTTCATGTAAAATAGATAGATAAACATCTAGATAATATGATGGAACAAACAATGTTGATGAAGACAGCAAATCACATTCAGAAATATCTACCAAAAAATTGTTTTCCTTTAAGCATTATTGAAGGTATCTGTTTTAATGCTCTCAACGTTCTGCATAATAGATTCATTTGTTTTTTCTATTTAAGCTTACTTGTCATATGAAAGAAAGGTCCCGAATTTTATGAAGAAAGGATTACGAAAGCTCGCACTATTGTACTTTCATACTTTTTTCAATAGAGCGACTAGAACATTGTTTAGGAATTTTCATAAGGAATTTTGAGAAGTTGCACTTCTATACTCCTAAAGTCATCTTTGTGAGAAGGAATAAATTGCTGCTATTTATTTTATGATCTGAGCAACATACATCTGGTGTCTCTATCTTTGTACCTCTGTTTTGTTCACAAATAAATAGTGAATTTGTGTTTTCACATTCCTTATTACATGGTGTTTAAAAAATAGTGTTACGTGTATTCATTTCTGATCATGATGCCATGGATATTTAATACATGTTAAGCAATTTTCTTTGATATTCTAAATAAGATATGAGTTATAGACAATATTTTGATTAACTATTTAATTAATATAATCATCTTGAAATATTTTAGCTTTCATTAGTGTTTGAGCAATCGATATTGTCATTTACTAAGAAAAATCATTATATATCGCATCTAGATGAATGTTAAACAATATTGGGTTATAGAGTATATTAATGCATGTATTTTAGATTTGATTCATTGTTGTAAATCCATATAATTCGCTCCACTATAAGCATTACACATTCATTAAATCACCTTTAATCGAGAAATGGTCCCATTATCCCCAGTCGGAGACACTACCTAAATAGAAAAGGAGTTGTCTAAAGTTTTGAACCGAGTGGTTTTCCCCCCTATTAAAGTAGTGATTTTCGAGGCCTCAACACATTTTGGCACTAGAATTATGGAATGTAGAATATGAATGGAAATTAATTCCAAATAAAAAAAGGCCATTCCAAGAGTCATTCCCCCTCCAAATCTCCTACAACTTCCAAATCCACTCCAAAATCTCCTACTTCTAGATTAGGAGTTGTACAATCTCCTAACAAGTCTCCTAAAATACTTCTTGAGGTAATCCCTATGGATTATACTCCAGAAACACCAGAAATTACATATTTGATAAAGAAATTGGAAGATGTCTCCATTTCAGCAAAAATAACTGAACCATCTGAAGTTTCTGAAAGAAGTATTACTTCCATTTTTCACAGAACTAGTGTTTTGACTCGGTCCCAAAGTGAAAAACTTGTCATCCCACCATTTGAATTTCTGCTACAATCCCACCGAATGAATACTACTACATCAGATTCCCAAACACCTACTAGTGAGATTACCTTATTCTCTCATTTCACATTTCGTTTTTCTCTACCAATCACTTCATCTATTTCGATTTCCTCTACATAAACGAATTGATTTTCCTCAACCAGTACTATCACAACTTCCAGTTCTTCTTTCATCACATCCACCTCCCCAACTCTTACAATGGAAACTAGATCACAGTCCAATTCATCAATTGTTCAATTGCCAGTACCATTTCATCCTCTACCAAAACATCCTCAAAGATGAATTCCAAAATTCAATCCAGATGATGGGTTACCTACTAAAGAGAACCTTCATTAATATATGTTAGTCATCAATCTTAATCAGGTATATGAAGAAGATGTGGTTGTTAGATTATTTCCGTACACTCTTACATGATCAGCAAGGTCTTAGTACTTTTCATTACGAGCCAATTCTATTACTAGTTGAGATATTTTTGAAGAACTATTTTGGACTAAATTTGGTGATGACCGGTCAACCACATCTCTTATCAATGACCTTTCAAATTTAAAAATGAATTCATGGGAAAACGTAAAATATTTCAATTCCAGATTTAATAAAATTTTAAATAAATTCCCAACTACTTCTAGACCTAGGGTCGATGTACAAATTGAATGGTATATTTCATGAATTCATTCTAACATAGTAATTTTTGTAGATAGAGCTAATAAAAATACCTTGGTAGGAAACATGAAATAAGTTGTGTCTGTAGAGAAGGCAATAAATGAACTAGAAAAGAAAAAGGACCAGGAAGACAATAAATTAAAAAAACTTACATTTAAGGATGAGCCAAAAAAGATAGCACTCAAAAATCCCTTTGATTTTGAAGGCTTACAACGAGTCCTTAAAACTTTGTCTAATGAGATGGTAGAGATCAAAAAACAAGTAGTTGAATCCTCTTGCTAAAAACCTTTTAGAACATTCAAAAGAAATCAACCACCTAATCCACAACCTCCAAACACCATCTCTAATGCAAAAATTGATGATGAAGATGAGGAGGAAGCAACATTTTATGTTGATGAATACCAAGATGAAAAAAGGGTTGAGTTAAATGGAATGTGGGATTTTATTTCTCTTATTTTTGATAGTGAAAACGAATATGAAGCATTACTTGTTAGAACAATAAGTAAAGGTAAAGTTGGTCATATATAACCAATTCAAAAATAGAAACATTCAACTTCAAATACTAAAGATAAAGTTGTTGTTAAAAAAATTCACTTCCACTTCTCCCCAAGTAATTTTGTCTTCATCCAATTCTCCATATTCACCCAAAACCTTAGTAGTTTCAGATACTATTGAGTACATTATAGTTGAGGATATGAAGAAAATAAAAGCAAACATTTCCCTTCATGAACTCACTAAACTCAAACAACAACAAATTTTTTTACTGAAAGAATTGAACTTAGTACTTGCTTCTCCTCTTCCTCTTGATGTGGTATCCAAAGCTTCTAATGGAATGGCTAAAGCTCATAGTCATTCATTATTTGATTCCCTAGATTCTATTCTGATAGGTGACAAGTATAATTGACATAACCCTGCTTTTCTTTTGATTTTTGAAATATTTAATAAAATGCAGATAACTTTTCGGTAGATTCAGGAGCTTCTTCGAATATCATGTTGTATTCAGTTTGTCTGAAATTAAACATGTCACCGAATAAAAATACATTTCACATTGTGCAACTTGATAGGAAAAAATTCAAAGTCATAGGAGAAACAAATTCGTCTCTTATTATATTATCTTTGAATCCTAAAGTTTGTCAAATAATTGATATACTTGTTGCTGAGATCCCAAATTTTTGCAGTTTAATTCTTAGTAGAGATTGGTCAGAAAAATACACTGTTATTTTTCCACTAATTAGTCTCACTGATGGCTCCCATTTAATGGAAATTCAAATCAAATTAGAATCAACCAAGAAAAACACATGAAACATTCAATAATAGATTTCAAAGGTGAAAATTAGGCAGTAGCATTTAATAACAACATTCTTGCAAACTACTCTACTGAATCATTTTTTGAGAATTTTAAAGCACAAACGTCACCATTTCTGACTAATTTTGTAACTTCTAAAATTGAAAATTTTTCACACACAAACTTCTTTATATATGTAAATATGCTAGAAAAACTATTAGTAAATTATTCATTCTATACATTGTATTTTGATGGGTCGAAATCAAGTGATGGTGCAAGAGTAGGTTGCATATTGATTAATCATAAAGGTGTGAAGACAATGTTGACTTGCATATTCAAATTCAAATGCACAAATAATATTGCAAAATATAATGCATTTGTCCAAGGTATGTATAAAGCACTTATCCTTGACGTTAAACACCTTCATGTTTGTGCAGATTCATAAATTGTAATTAAACAAGTAAGAAACATGATGCATTGCGTCTCTACACACTTGAAGCATTTTGAGTCATTGGTTCTATCTCTAACTTCACATATTTTAGCATTTAACATTTCTGCTATTCCTAAGATTCAGAATCCCAATGCCGACCTTCTCGCTAATGTTGCATCAAAATTGATCCCATTCGAAGATTACAATCTTGACAAATTTTCTGTAGATTTAATCTTTAGACCATCCATTCTAGATAATATCACCAACTGGCAAGTATTCAATGATGATGAAGACATTTTAAGCTTCTTAACTTTTGAAAAATCATATGATGACCAAACAATTGATGAGGATGAACATGACAATCAATTAAAACAAAAAATCAATGATAATCCCATACCCAAATCTGTAGTAAAACTTGAGGATCTTAATGATTTTAAAGAGAGATTTAAAAGAGTTACTAATTCGAAACTACAAAGTTCAACTTTGAGATTTGAATTAATAAACCTTGGTTCAGATCTTAAACCTTAGAACATCAATTTAGGACTTGGTCCCTCATCTGGAGAAATATTATCCTTCATTCATTTTTTGAAAAACTATAAGGATATCTTTGCTTGGAGTTACGAAGATCTCAAAGCATTTGACACCTCCATCATTCAACACACAATTTCGATCATATCTAATGATAAACATGTCCAACAAAAATTAGGGAAAATTCATCCAAACATAGAAAATCAAATGAAAACGAAATTGACTAAACTCCTTAAGGCTAAAATCATTTTTCTTGTTAGGCATTCAAGATGGGTTTCCAACTTGGTACATGTTAGGAAGAAAAATGGTGATATCCACATTTGTATAAATTTTAGGAATCTCAATAAGGTCAGTCAAAAGGATAATTTCCCGCTACCCACTATGGAACGGATTTTACGATCAGTTGCTGGTTCCGAACTTATGTCTTTCCTTGATGGGTTCTTAGGATATAATCAAATCATGGTCCACCCAGTTGATAGGCTAAATACTACTTTTAGAACCAAATGGGGAACTTATGCCTACCAAAAAATGCCATTCGGTTTAGTAAACGCAAGGGCCACTTTCCAATGAGCCATGGATATAGACTTCAAATGTCTATTAAAAAAAATGGTTGTTGTTTATCTAGATGAAATTATTGTTTATTCAAAGAATAGAAATAATCATTTATAGGACTTAAGAAAAAACATTAACGCTGTAGAAAATATGGGATTTCATTAAATCTGAAAAAAGACTTTTTTCGTTGTTAGTGAAGAGAAACTTTTAGGATTCATTGTGTCAGAAAATGGAATTTACATTGACCCTGAAAAAATAAAAGAAATTTCATAAATTTCTCCACCACATAACAAAAAAGGCATGCAATCACTTTTTGGATAGATCAATTTTGTCAAAAGGTTTGTCCCTAATTTCTCACAAAATATTTTGTCGTTACAACAAATAATTAAGAAAGACACTGTTTTTAAATGGGATAATCATGAAAAGAAAGCATTCAATTTAATCAAATAGGCAATTATCAATGCTCCTTATTTAAAGACTCTGAATTTCTCCGATCATTTCATTTTATATAACTTTGCTTCTTCAACATCTTATGTGGTTGTTTTGACACAAATTGAGAATCAGAAAATTGAAGCACCCATCTCTTTTTTCAGTTCAAATTTTCAGGGTGCTAAATTGAATTATTCAGAAGAAGAAAGATAGGCAATTGTTGTATATAAATTTGTAAAACATTTTACACATTTTCTTTTAAAAACACACGCAAAAGTAATAATCCCATTTCCACAATGAGGTAATTACTAATGTAGAAAGAATTAGAAGAAGAGATAAAAATAATGGGTAACATCTTTGCAGGAGTACGATATTGAAATTAAACCAGCTAAAATTGTAAGAGGGCAAGGTTTCTCCATGTTGCTCCCGAAGAATCCAACATACTAGTCGAAGGGGACATAGGTAACAATCAACACATTAAGTATAATGGATGTTGATTCCCAATACACTGATTTAATTTTGTATTTGAAAAATGTATATGCTCCTCCTGAACTCAATTGTAAAAGAATTTACAATTAAAAGTAAGTCATTATGATATGGTTGATAACATGTTTTTTATGAGAAACTATGATTCCATATTGTTAAGACACCTTAAAAAATTTGAAGCACAATCAATTTTGCAGGAACTTCACGATGAATGAGCAGGTGGACACTTTGGAGGAGATACTACTGCATACAAAATCTTACATGCTAGCTACTGCTAGCCCACTTTCTTCAAAGATACGCATGCATATGCAATAAAATGAAAAAGATGCCAAACTGATTCTCGAAGACAATGGAAACCAGCCTTGCCTTTGCAACCGGTTAGCATTGAACAACCTTTGAAATAATTGGGACTGGCTATCATAGGTGAGATTTTTCCTTACTCTTATAAACAACATAGATATATTCTGACTACTACAAATTACTTCACTAATTGGGTGGAAGAAATTCCGCTAAAAGTAGTCAATTTTGAATCTATCATTGAATTTATTGATCAATTTAAACAACGTAAACTTTCAAACGGGAACTAATACTGTTACCCATTTCATATAGATAGAAAAAAGTGACCTGATTTTGAAAAGGGGCGATGCAGAACACATATTTTTTTGAGCATAGTTTTCGGCACTTTAAATAACCGATACGATTATCCGTTTCGTAGAAGTAGCAAAAAAGTGACCTGATTTTGAAAAGTGGTGATGCAAAATACACTTTTTTTTTCTCGGAGCATATTTTTAACACTTAAAATTTTCCTATGTATCAAATATAGATATTTATTTTTAATTGTTAATAATTTTCATGCTAATTTTGAAACGTGTTGATG
>APFE031416133.1:6404-18794 GCA_000404065.3 Pinus taeda | reverse complement strand
TCACCATTATTTCGAAATGTTGAAAATTTGTCCTTGAAAAAAAAAAAGTGTTTTTCGAACATCAACCCTTTTAATTTTGAGGGCGTTTTTTGCACAAAATTTACCATCGAAAAAAAAAGTGTTATTCGAACATCAACGCTTTTCATTTTGAGGGTGGTTTTTGCACAAAATTTACCATTAAAAAAAAAAAAAGGTGTTATTCGAACATTAACACTTTTTGTTTTGAGGGTGTTTTCTGGACAATTTCTGCACAAAAAATTGGGTTTCACCACCATTTTTAAAACATGTTGAAAATTTACCTTATAAAAAAAAGGTGGTTATTCCAGCATCAACACTTTTCGTTTTTAGCACTGTTTTTGGTGTTTTCATGGGGTTTTTTGGCTAGAGTTCTCGTTTCAAAGTTCACATTGTTTTTATCATTCCAAGATTTTCTTCTCAATCTGTGCTTATATTTGATAATGCATCTTATTTTTTAGGTGCCAGTATGATTGAATTTACAATTAGGAGAGGTCCTAAACTCAAATATTATGCTAATTACTATCCCCAGTGAAACAGTTTGGCAGAATCCACTAATAAAAATATCCTTAGAATAATCAAAAGAACTGTAAATAAAAAAAAAACTGGAGCAAAGCTTTAATATTTTCTCTATAGGCTAATAGGATAACTTAGAAGGCCTCTATGGTCACTCTCCATTTAACCTAGTATATGGGAAGGAAGGCATCATTCCATCACATTTAGCTCTTCTTTCATTAGCCCTAGTATAATTTATTGAAGAAAAACCTTCTTCTTCCTTACAATTAAGAAATTCACGAATCCTAAAACTAGAAGAAGGGAGAAAGCCAAACCCACTCACACCAAACATCAATAGATGGTGAAAGCTTTTTTTGATGTAAGTTGAGTCACACAAAGATCCTTGCAAGTTAGATATCTAGTTCTCAAGGGGGACAAACCGCACGAAGAAAAAGGGAACCGTACCACAATTCAAAAATTATGGCTTGGTCCATTTCAAATTGTTGAACAGATAAGCCCATCTACATTGATATTTCAATATTTATCAATAAAGAGAGATTCTCGCCCTGTAAACAAACTCATATTAAATAAATTATTTTCTTACAAAATAAATAAATAAATAAATTTGTAAAATCACTTCCATTTTACATCCCGCTGCAATTTATTTTCCTTTTATAGATTTTGTTAATAAGTTGCTAAGTACTACTCTATTGATTTTTCAAACATCTCTCGAAGTTATTTTAATTTTTTCAATTTCAAGGTAGGAATTTTTTAAGAAATGGTTACCAAAATTGAAAAATTAGATAAAAATTATAGAATTTTGAAAATATTTTCCATTAAGTTGTAAAATCTTTTAAAAACCTCAATAATTATATCATTTTACTCTAGTTTCAGTCAACAAAAAGGTTATCTTTAATAAGTAAAGATTGTCTTACAACTTAAGCACTTTAAGCTCAGATTTTTCATCTAAAGCGCTTAAGGTGTCAATGGTCATCTCCCTCCTTTTAAAAGGGAATTTTTTAGAGTGTAATTATAAAATATAATAAATCTAAAAAGATAAGAGGTATCATCACAAGCCTACTTACCATGTTCATAGGAAACTAATTAAACTGACATTACCACACAGAACACCAAATTAGGGCAATGGGTTATGATTTTTAATTGTAAGACAAGGGGTCTCATCATGAGCCACCTTGTTTAGTTTTAATTATTACCAATGAATGGAATTTTCATTATCTCGACACCAAACCAGGACAATGGTGTTTTTAGCATCAGAAAAGAAAAGAAAAAATAAATTAAATTTATCTCTAATTATTGCACTATTAAATGGATGGGACACTAGATCGTTGTTGGTTAAAAGGTAACCCTGTCGAGGCTATTAAATCTTGCTAGTAGTAGTGGCTCTACCTATGACAAATAACTACATTACAAATTGAGTCGTAAATGGCCCCCTACCTTTTTTTTATAAATTGATTAATGACTGATACAAGTAAATAGGTGTTTTTCATTCACAAAAGGATTTTAAAAGAAATTGCAGTTTAATGAGTTTTATAGTCAGAGTCATTTTATTTATCTAAATGTTTCAAAAAGTAGTTTCCACTTCTCGTATTACTTTTATTGAATCTTTGGAAAATTTCAATTAGTAAAGGCAAATGGTTCTTCCAGTGAATCACCAATTGTTGTATTGTTCAACAACCCCCATTTTAATGTATTATAAATTTCCCATGAGATTTATTATATTAAAGTAGGCACCCTCTAATTTTATAAAATCAACATAAAATTGGTTAATAAAGAACTATAACCAAAGTTTGATACTTAGGCTTTTTAATTAAAATCGAAGTATTAAACCTTGATTATCAAAAAATCCAAATTTTAACAGCCCCTGAGACCAAAACTATACTTAGCCTTTAAAAACCTTAAGTATTAAAAAAATATGGATTATTCAATCAAAAAATAAAATAATCGAAGCTTTTTAGTTCACAAATATTTTATATTTATAAACTCTGACTCATCCAAAATATTTCATTGCAAATAAACAAATTTCTAAAGACAAATACCCATATGCCACCTCTAAATTGAAAAATGCGAATAAATCTGGACTCGATGATAAAATTAATACAATTATATGATTCCCTCATGTACGCGGCTATCGCAATAAACCACATACATTAAGTCTCATACCTTAAAGTATTGTGATATGCGATAAATCCCTAACCCAATGGGATTATACATGCCAATCCACAAAATCCCACTTCTCTAGGCTATCACAAAAGTTTCAAAGCTTAAAGTCCTCCCTCCTACCTATTTCAATTTTGATAAAGTCAAAACCCATCTAGATTACCAAATCCATTTAAATTAAATATCATGTGCACACAAATCATAAAGTTCCAAGAGTCAAGGCTCATTTGAATTGTGATTGTGATATCCTTCCTCATCCTGATTGTGATATGACGTCATCTATGATGTCATACCCCACGTCATCTTCCATGTCATATCTCACATCATTTGCCACTTCATCGCCACGTCACCTTTCCAAACGGATCCACCACGTCATATTGACGTCATCCATCGCATATCGCAAATCACAAGTATTTCGGCCAACTCTTATAGTCTGCCATTCCATATCTACAATTGTGATATTCCCAAGTATTGTGATATGTGATTAGCCTAGACCCAATAGGATTATATCTGCCATTTCATACGTCCCCTGCGTCCACACAATCGCATAAAACCATAGAATGTTAGCCATCCACCTTTCCACAAACGCGATTTTGATTTTATTTGAGGTACTCCCAGCCTCCATGTGATTGCGATTATTCTATGTTCTACTCCAGTTTAAAACCGATTTACTATAAGGCCGTAAATTCCACCTCTCTTATCATAGGCATCACTCCGCATTCCTCTCCATGATGGTTATGTTCGAGATTTATTATGCTCTATTTTTCCTAATTTCCTTCGAAACGTGATTTGTTTCAAATAAAACTTGCTTACCAGTCACATTTATTTTCAGCTTATCGATTCTTTTTTTCCATGTTTGGGTTCATAATAGAGGAGGACAGAAGTGATGATAAGAGAAATTTTAGTTCAAACACACAGAAAAGCAACCAGATAATCCTATGGAACAAAAAAAGGTGATGAAGATAGAAAATCACATTCAGAAATTTCTACCGAAAAATTGTTTTCCTTTAAGCATTATTGAAGGGATCTGTTTAAATGACATCACTGCTCTGCATAACAGATTCAGTTGTTTTCTTCTATTTAAGCTTACTTGTTGTATGAAATAAAGGTCTAGAATTTTATAAATAAATGTTTACGAAAGCTCGCACTATCATAATTTCATACTTTTCTCAATAGAACAACTCGAACATTGTTTAAGAATTTTCATAAGGAATTTTGAGAAGTTGCACTTATGTACTCCTCAAATCATTTTTGTGAGAAGGAATAAACTATTTCCATTTCTTTTATGACATGAACAATGTACATCTAGTATTTCTATCTTTGTACCTCTTTTTTGTTCATAACTAAACAATGAAATTATCTTTCCAGATTTCTTGTTACATGGTGTTTAAAAACCAATGTTACATGTATTCATCTTTTATCATGCTTCAATTGATATTTAATACATGTTAAGCAATTTGATTTGATATTCTAAATGTGACATGAGTTATACACATTATTTTTTTAACTATTTAATCAATATAATCATCTTGAAATATTTCCATTTCCATTGGTGTTTGAGCAATCTATATTGTCATTCACTAAGAAAATGATTATAGATCGCATCTAGATAAATCTTAAAGTTGCCCTGATGATGGATCCCAGTTGGGATTTGAAACGTTGGCAGAAGAACGTTCTTACTGTGGAATCTCCGATGACTTCAAAAAAAAATCTTAAACAATCTCAGGTTATAGAGTAGATTAATGCATATGTTTTCCATTTGATTCATTGGTGAAAATACATCTATTTCACTCCACTATAAGCATTACACATTCATTAAATCACCTTTCATTAGGAAATTTGTCCCATTATCCCAGTCAAAGACACTACCTAAATGGAAAAGGAGTTGTCTCAAGGTCTAGACTAGGTGGTTTTCCCCTGTGTTGAAGCAGCAATTTTCAAGGCCTCGATAGGTCCTTTCTAGCACATATCCCATTCTTTGAGGGGAATGATACTCCCTGATCTTTATTCTGTATGATAGGGTGCCACATATCCTTTTGCATGCTTGCTTGATTTTATCCCCTAGCAATCTCAAGCTATCTTCAAAATGAGTGAGTACTTGCCCTTGTGTAGCTAGGTATCTTGGTGCAAGCTGGGGATCATTGGCTATGATGTTATGGGTGCTAATGGTAGCCATGGAAGTGATATGTTCTTCTCTAATTGAAAGGGGCTCGTTTTCTTATCTTTCTAACACCCTCTTTAATTCCTTAGCCCTCGCCTCCTCATGAATCATCCATGATGCAAGGTCCATTAGTTGTAAATCCCCTAGCTTTGCATTAGGGTCCCACACATTTAAGTATGTTAAGGCAAAGTTGTGTATGTAGAATTCATATTTATTGGCCTTATCATCTAGGGTGATTTGGTCTCAAAGCTCAATGAACTTCATATAGTATTTGAAAGGCATAGTCCCTCATTATGCTAGGGTATTTATCTGAAATTGCAACCATTGATATTTTAGGTACAAGGGACATCACTTTGGTGGCATCCTATACTAGAGCACCTCCATTGAGAGGCTTCCCATAGTGGCCGATTGGCCCTCTTTTTCCTGCACCTTCCTCGTCAATCATGTGTTTTCCACCTATAGTTTAGATTTCATAACTCTTTCCCTATCTCTTATCCTACTCAAGTCTCTACCCATATCTAGTAGCTTCTCCTCCATATTGCCCACATCCTCTACATTCTTTGATTTAGAAATTTTCATCTAGCGATGTGTTTTTCCTCTCTCCTTCTCAAGCTCAAAGAAGAGAAGGATGGAAAACTTTTATGGTATTACTCTACCTCCCTCAATGAATCTGTAATACGAGCTCAGATTGGGATGTGGGCTTGGTTTCTACAACTCTTGGGATTATCCCTTTAATGTATTTGGAGCATTTGCCACCTCCTGTACTTGTGTTGTTTCTTCCTTTCCTTTCGTATATCCTTGAACTCGTTCCTGTTTCTTTTTTTTTCGTTTCTTATTATACTGATTTCATATAGGATTGTCTATGTTTCCTATAGTAGGGTTTCTCCTTTCTAAAATGGGATCAAATTTTTTCTTATTTTCTTTGATGAGGATGACCTGGTGATAAGCCTCCTAACATAGGTGATTGGCAACTTTGAGGAAGCCTCTTTTGATGTTCCCACTTCACCTTTCATTTCTAGGGAGACTAGTTTTACTTGTAATTTTGTTGAGTCTTCAATAATCATAGAGTCTTGGTGGGTGTTTGTGGCCTCCCCTATTTGATCCTAGTGCTCCTCCTTGTTTTGAAATATAGGGGAGTCAACCTCTACCTTTTCCTTGTTGAATTTATTGGTGTGGTTACGGTAGTCAAGGCATCTACTGCCTCCTCCTCTGTGGGTTTAGGAGATGAGTTTTGTCCCCTTCCTTGGTATATCTTTTAGGGCATGCCTAATCCTTTTGTTCTTGCTCCCCATTGTTGTATTTTCCTTCGTCTTATTCCTCTATTTTATTTTTCTCCGCCTCCTCTTCTTCCTCTCATTCTTCCTATTCTTCTTCCTCAAGTTCTTCTTCTTCTTCCTCACCAAGTTCTTCTTCTTCCTCCTCACCAAGTTCTTCTTATTCTCCCTCACCACTAGAGGTTGGGTCCCTCTGATATTCAATTGCTTCAATTACTACCTCTCCTTTCCATGTACCTAAATGTGGACCATAGAATAGGGACTCTTAACTGGCTCAAGGAATCTTCTAGTATGAGTTTCATTAGTCCATGATGTGCCAGTTGTTGATGTTTTCCTTCCTAAACCTTTATTCTCATGTCTATTATTTATTGTGACAATAAATAGGGCACATTAAGTCTTCTGCTATTCGGTAACTCTTCACCATTTCTCAGCTCATGGAAGAATCTAAATTGCTAACCATAGATTATATCGAGCCTTCCTTCAAAAGAAATATATTTGTGAAGGTCATAGCTTAGTTCATCCCAAGGATAGGGAAGGATATCCCTTCTAATCCCATTTTTGCCATCAATTGGCTCTTCATCTCTCAAGAAAAAGTTCTTCTTAACCAACATGTTGCTAGTTTTATCCTCCTTTCTCCATTGCATGCCCAGAGGAAGTGTATTAATTCTTCTAATGATTTCAGGGGTAATTATTAGTAACAATCCTCTTACCATATAAGTAGCACTGACTCTAGTCTGAGGGGTGAGTGACATGAAAAAATTCTTGAGCTACATCATCATCATATCCTCTAAGAAACTCAAATAATCCCAACCATTCATGCCTTCTCAATATCTCTACCACAGGTCGATGGAGGTGTATTCTAGATGTCCTTGTGAACTCCCTTCTGTTGAAAACTCTTGTCATTTTCTCCTCTATAGCAAGCTGACTGTAGAGAGTTTGGTGGATTAAATCTAGAGATTTTTAAGATCACTGTGGGTTTATATTTTAGGAGGGTGATGATTTCAATTCTCTCTTTATCCCCACACCATTCCTCCATGCAATTTTTTCTATTCCCATGCACATTGTAATTACGAGAAAAAACCTGCAGATTTCTTTTTATTTTTCCATTTCCTAGCTATCGAATCAAAGCACAGAGGATATGGGCGACCTGCCTTCCTTTGTGGTTCCCTAGGTGAGGAGGACTTCTAAATATATGGGCCCATTAACACTTCAAAATTTGATGCACCAACATGGGGGAAAACCACCCAATCTAGACCTTAAACCAAATCATTTTCTATTCAGGGTAGTGGATCCAACTAGTTAAGTTATGTCCATTTACCTTTTTCTAATCGCTATTAACATTAAATATTCCTTTAATTGCTAATATATAGGGACATCAGAATGATTGTTCTAGCTACTCAGGAAAGAGGAATGACCCTTAAGTTGTTTTTGTGGAACAAACAAACCAATCTGAATCATTGCCTCAAAAAGAGGACTTTATAAAATGTGCAAGATTTAACTAGAATGCAATTATTCTACGATATAATTCAAACATCTCTATCTTGGCCAAGGTAAGAGTACACTACAATAAAAAAGGTCATTGGTGAGGGTCATGCCTATGACGGACCTTTAAGGTCCATCACTAATGTCGCATATGTTGACAATCTTTTAAAAAGTGTTTTTGTAAGTGTATATAGTGATGGTCCTTTGAGGTTTTTCACCAAAGCCATTTCAATGAAACTTTTGGTGAGGGTTGTTAAAGGCCCGTCACTAATTCTCTCTTTGGTGACACTTTTGGTGAGGGTCGTTAAAGGACCATCACTAATTCTCATTGATGACAGTTCTAGTGACGATCTTTTATTGACCATCACCAATGATATTTTTTGTTACTTTTGGTGATGGTCAATAAATGTTCATCATCGTTGATCATTCCAATGAGTTTTTGATGATGCGTCATGCCTATGACGGGCCTTTAAGGTTCGTCACTAATGTCACATATGGTGATGGTCTTTAAAAAATCATTGTTGTGAGTGTATATAGTGATGGTCCTCTAAGGTTTGTCATCAAAGCCATTTTCAATGACATTTTTTGTTACGGCTGTTAAAATCTCGTCACTAATTCTCTCTTTGGTGACACTTTTGGTGAGGGTCGTTAAAGGTCCATCACTAATTCTCTTTTTGGTGACACTTTTAGTGAAGATATTCTTTGACACTTACCAATGCTATTTTTTGTTACTTTTGCGTGACGGCCAAAAAATGTTCATCATCATTGAACATTCCAATGATTTTTTGATGATGATATGTACCTGTTACTATATTTTTTGTCAAAAGATAATGATTTAAGACCATTGTTGTGGAGTCTTTTTCATTATGTGTCCAAGGTCATAGTGGTTATAATAGTCAATCATTTTTTAAAGAAGTAATTAGTGTGTATCATTTCCCTCAAGTCATAAGAATATACTTTTCCTATGAGCCAACACATGATTCATCTATATTAGGTTAATTATCAAGTAAATTCCCTTTAAATAGAGTTCCACTAGTGTGTGTAGGAACTATATTATTTAATACATAATCAATCTCTATCAATTTTATTAATGATAAAGACCTAGCACTCCTCAACACTCATGGCACACCTTAAAATGCTTTGGAACAGTACACTAACGCTCCTTGGCACCTCGCATGCCTTGGAACATCTTTGTACCTATAACATCTTGCCATGAGTAAGACACCCAAGAACATGTTGGCATGCCCTAGAATAGCGTAGCACACCCCTATCATGTGTTGGCATGCCCTGTAGTCCCGAGCATGCCCTAGAACACCTTGGCATAATATTTCATTGACAAACATTAGCACTTGGCACACATTGGCACTTGGCATGTATTAGAACATATTATTAGTGTTCCTAGCATGCCCCTTTTGAAAAAGATAAATTCTCAACTTATTAACCCTCTTATGTGTTCATTTCCTTGCATTTTATCTTGGTTATTCCTTTTGCTGCCTTGAAACTCCTTGATGCATATTGGCATACTCTGGCACCATGCACATCCTAGCATGTCTTAGCACCTATAATGCCTTGGCACTATCTAGCACATGTTAGCATACCCCAAAAATACCTAGCACACTCTACAACTTCTTGACATTCCCTAATATTCCATGGCATGCCTTGCCCATGCTTACCATACCTTGTCACTCCCTCCTTGGCATGACAACTAGCACTCATTGACACTCACTGACACACCCTCATATTCATTCACTTCCATGCATTTTGACCCAGTTCTCCCTTGTGTTGTCCTAGAACTCCCTAACACTCCTTAGCATGCATTGGCACTCTCTATCACACCTTAGCACCCTTTGATATGCTCTGCCACTTCATAGCATGCATCACATTCCTTGACACACATTGGCACTTAACACATGTTGGAACTTGGAAATTCTTAGAATGTTTGGCATGCATTGAGATGACTCAGTATGCTTTGGCATGGTTTAATATCAAAGTTATTTGAGATAAATTATTGGAAACTAGAAGAGAAGAAACAGAGGAAGATTTGGCAGTTAGAATGCATTGACACTTGGCACTTGGCACCTATTGGCACCTAGTGTTAGTGTGCCTGGCCCGCCCCTTATGGGAAAGGTAAATTGATGACTTATTAATCGTATTATGTGCTCATTTCATTGTAGTTTAAATTTTTCCTCACTCTTGCTGCCTTGATAATCCCTGGCATGCATTTTCACACCCTTGCTCATATTGGCATGCCTTAGAACTTGGCACATCTTATCTTGTTTGACATGTATTCATACTATCTAGCACATTTTAGCATGCCCTAGCATTCCCTAACACACCTTGGCAGTCATGACCTCACAACTAGCATTACATTTTTCCATGACTTGGGAACCTTACATTCATTAGAACACATTCGCACTCCCTAGTTGTCATGCCTTTTGTTATCCTCCACAATGTCCTAGGGTGATGAGGAGATCAATGGAGGTAACCATAGAACAAGCTTTTAGTTTGGTAGCTAACCCTACCAAACTAGAGAGGGATCTCTCTATGAGATCACAGTCAAGAGATGACTTGAATGCAAAGGATTTTAGACTAGATAGCTAGGCTTAGGTGTGTCTTGTTGCTGGATAAGGGAGAAAAACCATGTAGCTAGGTCAAAGGATCAAAGGGTTACAACAAAAAAGATATAAAGGAGCAAGGTAGCATTACTTTTGTGATGGATCTTAGGGTTTTCCAGTGTAGTGTAGCGTTTAGAAGAAGAAAAATGTCTTAATGAGAATGAAACATGAATTCATTAAGCAAGAAAGAAAGTAACACATAATGGTTTTTCCATCAAAATAGAGCTTTATGCAAAGAATTTTGTTTATAAACTGTAAGGAAAACCATTGAATAATTGATGAATGGAAAGAGAATATGGATATCTTTCATATAAAGGTATAACAAAGAAAAAATAACATCACAAACTTACTGCACATGAATTCCTAGATAATAGTTGCAAACTATGTCCTTTGATTTCTAGAAAATGTCCAAGTACACGCTATAATAGTTCTCTCCTTTGAAATCAAACCTTTTCTATCACTGAGAAACCGATACATAAATACAAAAAAAAACATCTCCCCACTCTCAGGGGTTGAAACCATGACTCTAATAACTATTCCATGAGGTTTTCTAACCAAACCCTAATGTCTAGCGAAGTTAAAAACAACTTCTATAATTAACTTTGACTCCAACCTCTCTCACAAATGAGGTCAAATTTACATCAAAACAACTTACAAAGACTAACCACCCATTATTTACATTTAATTTTACCCCTCACATTCATCTACTTCGCCCTTTTGACTTTTAACAAAGTCAAACTAGGAATTACAAAAAATTACACAATGAAAAGTTTATAAAAATCTGAGAAATTTCTAGGTGTGCACCGAGTTGTTGGAGGCCATTTTTGAGTGCCTTTCTAAAGTCCAAATCCAAATATGAAGCCTTTTCTAGA
The DNA here is from genome assembly GCA_000404065.3 of Pinus taeda. NCBI lineage: Eukaryota > Viridiplantae > Streptophyta > Pinopsida > Pinales > Pinaceae > Pinus > Pinus taeda. Next base: position 7,702 of record APFE031416133.1, on the reverse strand, counting down.
AGTATGGGAGAGTTTATATACCTTTGGATTATTTGTGCACTCAAAATGACCCATATTTGGCAGAGATATGGCCATTCTCCCAAGGTGTCTCCAGGTGCACAGCGAAATGAAAAAAGAGGGGCAGAAAGGTGATTTTTGGCCTCTTTTTAAAAAATTTCTAAAACATTGAGCCCCAAACCAAGAAATTGGGCAATTTTTTTTTTTATAAGGGGTCATAATCTTTCAAAAAATCTGATTTTCCATATTTTGGAGCCCTGCGGAAGAAGCGCAATGTGAGCTCGCTGTGCTCCTAGACAGAAAATTGCCAAAAACTTGCAAGTTTGCACTAGTCTGCACCAAAACACAAAATTTCCTCCAAATCCTCCCAAAACTTTTCCAGAGATGCTTGATGAGGTGTGTTATGAAATAATGGATGCATCAGCAAGAAAATATAACTTACCCTTCTCCTCCTGGCTGATTAGGGTTTCGTTAAGTTTTTCCTTCAACTGCTTGATTTTGACCTTGGCAACTTGATTCCTTGTGTAATGATGGATGGCCATTTGTTTTTGCAACTAATTATCCCTATTGGCATTTTCAATGAGCTTCTCAAGGTGTAAATTTACTTTTCCAAGTCAAAACTCCTTGTCCCCATTTATTTCCATTGCAATCCTCTCTTCAAAGGTCAATTCTTCCATTGGTCTCTTTTGTTCTCTTTCCCTCCAAAGAGCCTTCCTAAGACCCATTGTCCTTGGTCTCTTCCTCTCCACATATCCTTCATGATGCTCAATTTCCTCATGGTCCACCACTACCTTTCCTTTCATCTCTTGTTTCTTGGCTTTGAACTGCTCTTTCTCCATGACTAGTTTTTTTCCTTAAGTTGACTATTTTCTTGCTCAAGGAATGAACTGATGAATTTGGCCCTTCCGAAATTTTCCTTGAGCTCAATGGTACAAGAATCCTTCTCTTTGAAGACTTGTTGCAGGGCTTTATGTTCATCATGTGCCTCCAAGTCAAATAGGTCAAATTCATGCTCAATGGGCTCTCGATCATGCAAAGAAGCCTCATGATGTGATTGTGATCCCTATTCTACTGATGTAGTAGGCTTCGCCCCTTCATAAATTTCAGGAGAAAACATGAGGCTTCTACCTCTCTAATATGTCTTGGTCAGCGTAGACCTAGGTGCCTTAGAAACCTGATCATGATTGCTTGATGATCCCACTATTGGGTTGTGTTATATTCTTTCTATGACTAGCCCATGTAGTTAACCAGGGGGTTAGAGGGGGGCTATTGTGCCCATTCATTGTGTCGATTGTGTGGGG